>JABSTL010000856.1:0-18413 GCA_013759095.1 Fusarium sp. NRRL 29148
TAGAAGTATAATAACGAAGATTCTTCTCTATCTTTCGGTACAATGGATATCTTTCTTTCCAAGAAACCACATTTTGACTTGCCACTCCAATTGCTTGCTTCCACAAAAGAGCACTGGTCCATCTATATCTTTATTGAAATCCTCCAAGTCTTCTTTCTCTATTCTCCCAAGACGGAAAACATCACTGTCGCTATGATCATGCAAGAGCTCCTTAAAGCGCTGATGCCACCAGCTCTGTGGCTTACCGGAAGCCATCCCATCAGTTTCTTCTCCAGGCGTCACAAAAATGCGAACCGCATCCCAGTCTCGCGGATAGAGCATCTCGTGGTTCCAGAGATACTCGATAACTCCAAAGTCATCCCCACGAATGCTGCAGATGAGACTGGGCTTCAGGTCATTGGGACTGCGGCTGCAGCTTTTCGCCGCCGCCATAGCAATGAATGGTGCGATGCCAGTACCGCCAGCAACGCATAATGCTTGGTCGGCTTGCTCTATGATCTCAGAGGGGAATCCGCCACCGACCTCAACAATCTTAGCGACCAACGGTCCATGCGGCCTTGGGAGTCCCAACAGCCCGGTAACGCGACCATTACGCGCCATAAGAGAGATGCTCTCGATGGTTCCATCCTCTGCATACTGTAAATGGAAAGGAGTGAAAGAAAGACATCTTTCCTGGTCTGATAAATTCTGGGGTCCCGATACAGGGTCTAGATCGGGCGGGAATTGCAGTGTCAGGTGTTGACTGGGACGGAAGCCCCGAGTGAACTCATGGTTTGTAAGAATAGAGAATGAATGGATGCTGAGGCTGGGAGTTAAGCGAGTAGACGAGATATGCTTAAGTTCGCCGAGATACGGGGAATCCCCGTTGGTGCCGTTGACAGTCATGGCAGGGAGTCGGGTCAAGTGATGATCAGTATTTTTCGTAAATCGTTAGACTTGAACCTGCATCTAATAGTCAGCCCATTATGAACCAGACTTCAGAACTTATCATAAAACGGAATAGTTGCATCCAAAAGCCCCAGACGGAACCACCGTCGTGAGTGAGGAGAAACAAGCGGAGGCTCCGTCTCTAGCTTTAGCGCACCCCGCAACGCGGAATCATACCATGAAAATCCCTGTTTCCATCCAGAACCCGACTTCGCTACCCCAGATTTAGAGCCATTTGACAAAGGATTAAAAAGTATGCTTTCCCCAGACTTTCTTGTGGGGAAACTCAACAGCACGAACACTTGAGTTCTCGCAACTTGTTCAATTACTATCTCTGATTGTTTGTTATCAAGATGACTACCGAGTTGGGTGCAGTGCCCGCACAGGGCAAGATGAGCGGCTGGCTTATCTTTAGTATCTTCGTCATTTCGATGGGTTCCATCTTCTGGGGGTAGGCTGAGACTTTACAACACGCATTGGCCGAATGCTCACAGTTTGCAGATATGATATCGGTATCCTGAGCACCATCTATGTCTCCCCTGGTTTCAACAAAGCCCTCGACCAGCCCTCATCCAGTGAGAAGGGTCTCATCACTGCTATCTTCTCCGCTGGTCAATTCGCCTCTTTCGCCCTCCTTGCGGGTCCCATTAACAACAAGTACGGTCGACGATGGGCTGGTTTCGGTGGTGTCTGCCTCCTCTGCGTCGGAGCTGCGATTCAGACTGGTGCTGTTCACCTGGCCATGATGGTTATCGGACGAATCATTGCTGGTGTTGGAACAGGTGTTGTGTCCACTGCTGTCCCGCTGTATCTCAGTGAGATCTCGCCAGCCAAGCATCGTGGTCTCTACGTTGCTGCTAACCAAGTTGGAATTGTCTCTGGGTAGGTAAACCGTCGATTTAAGCCATCATGGTGCTAATTGGTGCAGTATCTCCATGGCTTTCTGGGTTGGCTATGGCTACTCGTTCTGGGACTACGGTAACGGTATCGATCTTGAATGGCGCCTCTCCACCGCCATGCAGTTCATCCCGGCTCTTCTCTTCCTCGGAGGTGTCTTGTTCATTCCTGAGAGGTAAGTCTATCATAATTTTCCTTCGCGCTTCACGCTGACTCTTCTTAGTCCTCGATGGCTCGTCGAAACAGACCAAGTCGAAGCCGCAAGCGAGTCCCTCTGCAAACTCCGGGGTCTCACCGCCACCGAAATCCAGCCTGAGCTCGACGAGATCCGCGCCAATATTCTCTGGCATCAAGAGAACTCTATCACCTCCGCACGTGTGTTCGTCCAGCAGAAGCCTCTCTGGTCTCGACTCTGGCGCGCTTGGTCCCTTGCTTTCCTCCAGCAAATGAGTGGTGCTGCTGGTATCCGATACTATCTCCCCACTAACTTTATCGCGGCTGGTACCTCTAAGGAATTGAGTCTGCTTGCTTCTGGTATCGACGGAACTGTCCAGGTTCTTTGCACAGTTGCCGCTATGTTCTTCATTGATAAGCTGGGTCGAAGACATTCTCTTGGAATTGGTGCTATCATCATGGCCTTCTGCTTGATGGTGAGTTGATACAAACCAGCCTCATCACATCTGCTAACATATTCCAGATTAATGGTGCTCTACAGACTGCCTATCCCGGACAGAACAATCAAAGTGCCAACTACGTCAACATCTTCTTTATCTTCTTCTTCACTGTTGGATGTAAGTCACTACATGACGCCCGAAGAATGCAAAATGCTGACAATTGCACAGACAGTATGGGCTTTGGACCATGCGCCTGGATCTACGCCTCAGAGATTTTCCCCGCCAACTGCCGCTCCAAGGGTCTCGCCATCTCCTCTTCCGGCTCATCCCTCGGTTCAATCATCGTCGGTCAAGTCTGGCCCGTTGCTGTCGCTCGAATTGGACCTCGCGTCTACTTCATCTTCATGGCCTTCAATGTCTTTGCCGCTGTTCTTGTCTACGCTTGCTACCCCGAGACTAAGAACAAGACTCTTGAGGAACTTGATTCGCACTTCGGATCCCTCAATATTCATTCCGAGGAGGATGCTACACCTAAGCAGATGCTTGGTGCTGAGGAGGAAAGAGTTGAGATTCGGGATAAGTCTGTATAAATTAGCTCAAGTTGACGACGCAGCTTGTAAAGATAGCTTCGTGTTAATGCTTTTGCAGAGAAGTTTCGACTGCATGGGAGCTATTCCTGGTGGATATGGAAGATCATGGCAACATCTATATAGTCAAATAATTGATACTCTTACTTTGGTGTCACGTCTTGGTCGTACACTTTAACCTCTCCATTCTATTTGTTGCTGTTCACTTGATTTTTTGACTGCTGATATTTGTGCATGCAGGGCACTTACCAACTTAGTAACGACAATATCAATTCGCCTTTAGAAAAAGTAGTCGATAGGCGCCGAAAGACAATTTCTGCCGCTAAACATGTAGCCACCTCGGTTCAAGCTTTCAGTAATTTCCATCGCGAGCTGTCGTCAACATCGGCCGCGTATAAGACTTCACATATCAACGAACTCGGTATTACCTTCATTTCGGCCTCTCAACTTTTAGTCCTCCTCACTGCATCCTCCCTACCAGCGGCCGCCACTTCGTAAAGAGAAGAGCATTTCAAGGGTCGGTCACGCAACATGTTTTTCGCTTTGTCATTGGATTTAATAAACTCGGTAGATCATTTAAAATAGCGAGCTTTGATGAATCTCTGTGTTTGGTTTGTATTCTATTCCTAGTCCATATGCTGTATCGAATCTCAATCGATGATTTGTCTCAACAATAAATAGTGTATTCTATAGCCAACGGCGTAATTAGCAGTCTACTGGAAACAGACTTATAGTTCCAAAGGAAATCACTTCAGGGTATGTGTGATCAACATGAGGAGTTTTGTGGAGAAAAGGATCAGCTGTCTCGTTAGCGGGCGGAATGAATTCCACGCCAACTTTACTCCGCACTTTTACTCAAAGCGATCGGCTCCGACTTTGATCACGATCCAGGCGAGACATTGCAGGGAATCAGTCGCGTCAGATACCAATTCTTTGCAGAATGATGGCGTGTTTAGCGGACGATGGATCCGCCGTACTTTGTAAGCTCCCTACTCATGGCAACTCTATACGTATGCGTGCGTTTCTGTGGCTTACAACGATGTAGACCATAAACGCGTGTAACCGTTGTCGGAAACGCAAAGCGCGTTGTGATACACGTGAGCTGCTCTGCGATTTTTCCTCCGTCGATTCGTTTTTACTGACCTTGAAATAGAGATTCCTGCATGCCAACCATGCCAAAACGCAGGCTCGATATGTGATTACACAGATAGCCGCTCGGGCGACGTCCATCCTCGAAGCTACATCCATGAGCTGGAAGCTCAACTCATGCGACTGGAGTCTCAGCTCCAGGAGTTTGACGACGCGACAACTGAGGTGTCGCCGCCTACTTCGACATTGCGCTCAGACGATGAGACTGCCCAAGACCTGATCCGTGTTGGAGATGAGGGGCATGCCCATTTCATTGGAGCCTCAAGCGGTATGGTGCACGATTAATGGTGATTACTCGAGCTGAAACAAGCCTAGGCATGTACCTGGTCCGATCAGTTCTTGAGTCCGCTCAGCAAAACTATCCAAACTTCGAATCGCCGTCTGAAACAACAGAAGCTCGAACCGGACCAAAGGAACCAGCTACCAGTAGTACCAGAATTGCCTTGCCATCACGAGAAACGGCCAATAGCCTCATCGACACATTCTTCAGCCAATATCAGGTTCAGTATCCCATTCTCGACCAGCAGGAATTTAGTAAGGCCGTTACAGAATTCTACGCTCGACAGAATAACAGAGACGGTCAAAATCGACCAGGTTCTGGCGAGGTGTGGACTCGATTCATGCTCAACATGGTACTTGCCATCTCTCTCATCTTCATGTCCAACGATCATAATGAGAGTACGACGCTATCGAAAGGCTTCACTGCCAATGCCATGGCGGATATCAGTCTGATCATGCAGACGAAGAATGTCAAGTCGGTTCAATGCCTTCTCCTGTTGCTGCTTCTCTCGATCCTCGACTCATCCTCTGCACCGGTTTGGTATATCTCCGGCCTTTGCATGCGGATGTGCATCGATCTTGGATATCACTCAGAAACCACGATAGCTATTTCTTCAACTAGTGACGACACAGAGATTGAGAGGATAAGTGCAGCAGATACAAAGCGAAGGCTATTTTGGGTAACATATAGTTTTGATCGGACACTCAATATCCTTCTTGGTCGGCCCTTCACCTTTGACGACTTTACCGTTGACATTCATCTGCCGAGACATTCGTTAGTACCGAGTAAGCGACCTCAAATATTACACTGGCTTGAACTGCAACGACTCAAGAGTGAGATTATACACAAGCTACATTCAACCCGACGAGACGAGACGGGCCCCAGTAGAGAGGATGTAGACCTTACCCAGTGGACTAATGAGATGGCTCAGCGGTTGAAAGGCTGGAACTCAGTAGCCCTGACTCTCACTGACTCCGATGGTCATAACGTCAACTGGTGGGGCTACTGGTATCGGACAGCGTTGCTTATTCTCTACAGGCCATCGCCCTCCCGCCCAAACTTGAGTACTTGTGATACGTTGTCCTGCTACGAAGCTGCAAAGGACCTTATTCAGCTCTCATACCTTCGTATCAGTGAGGGTCTAATGGACTTCACCTGGATAGACTTGCATTTCCAATTCATGAGCGGAGTTACTCTCGTGTTCATCGTCTGGAAAAACACTCAGGCGCGAATGAAGGCCAAAGATGACTGGATCTCGTTCAAGAGCTGCTTGTTCCAATGGAAGAGTATACTTCAGAAACTTGGAGCACGGTGGGAAAGAATTGCCCGAGCACGTGAAGCACTATCCAAATTGGCTGATGCTACTATCGACCTTGTGGAGAAGGATATGATGCGATCAGCAGGAGGCGGCCAACGACTACCAATACACCACAACTCAGAGGAGTCTCGGCGAGATCGCAGGCGTTCTATCATACAGCAGCTGCGGAGGCAGGATTCCGATAGCGTGTCGCAGCGGAACTTGGCCGTTGGAAGCGATACAAATATGCAAGATTCCAGGCCTCGAAACATGACCTCAGAGACAACTGATCACGGAATGGCTCGGGCCTACGGGGGTCCTATTCATACTGAGACTCAGCACCAACCAACAGCTAATGGATCTGAGTTTGGTTCCCAGGCTATAGGCGAGAATTGGGCCGCTTTCGAGCCATCAAATACCCAACAACAAGGCCTTTTCGGCGACGCACCGAGCCAGAACAGCATATCATCAATGATAACGGGGGATACATGGCCACTCTTCGATCTTTCAGATGTAGCAGTCGCACCCGATGAGCTCAACTTCTGGACATACTTATCGGCCCCAATGCTCGGCGTTGAGGATATGTCAACCTCCCAGCTCAATGCTACAGGAAGGCCAGATGATTCTTTCACGAATAGCATTCTTAACTTTCACGGAGACTTTAGTAACATCACTCCTGAGATGCCAGTAGAGTACCCCGATGATGGAGACTATGGGTATAACGCGGGGCAGTAATAGCTAGCATTTTTGACAGAGGGCGGATATGTAAGATAAGAATGGAAATTTCCTCGAAATATGAGAAGGGACTTATTGACTAGTATGGGATGATATGAAGTCTAAGCTATGGCCATCCCACTGAATCACATCCAAGTGTCTCATGCTTGACAAGCACCGTGCTACTAAGTTCTGCCACCAACAGTCAAAAGATACAAGCTTCCGGTAGTCGAGTTCACATTCGTTGGTGCACCCAAGTACAAAACATCGGTTCCATCACTCCTCATCAACGCCTGAAGACGCTGCACCTTCTTGCCAACCGCTGGTTCGATAGCAGTATTAGTCCAGCCAGCCCCACCGACATTCTCCAGCACAAAGGCACTGGCCGACGCGCGACTGTAGTAGATGCGAGCAGTTGTTCCGTCATGAGTGATACCAATACCAGCACTGGTCTCACTGTCACTATAGAGAATCTCACGTGTCCAAGGGTTTGAAGTGCCATATGTGGCTGTAGCACGACGAACTTGCCATGTTCCGCTAGTTGAGGTCTTGAAGCGGTAGGCACTCTGGATGTGAACGGTGCCAGCGGGGCGCTCGTATAGTGCCATCTTGGCGCTCTGGAAAGCTGGGCCAGGTGAAGCGTTGATGTCGCCGCTGTATGTTTCGCCTGAAGTCAAAGGCTGATACACGATATCCGCGGTGTTTTGGGTGATGGGTGTCGAAACGGTAGATCCAGAGGCAGAGGTGAATGAGTTGGTCGATGGGCGATAGCGGACATAGCTTCCCTGGTGGCGCACAGCAGACGCGGGATACTTGCTCCATTCCCACTGCACATGAACATCTCCGTCCGAAGAAAACGCAATGTCATCAGGATACACAGAGTATCCCTTGTTGTACGCCCAGAGGCTAATGCGAGCCCACTTCTTGGTGCTCGTCGTGTACTTGTAGAAGTAACCTCCTCGTGCAGAGCCATCGCCTGATGCTTGCCCGCGGACGATCAGCCAGAGGTTTCCGTCAGCATCACGCTTGATAACAGGGTATGTGATGAGGACAGTCTGATCAGGCATATCAGAGCTGGCGTTGACGAGAGTGCTGCTGTATGGCTGAGATGATCGGAAGTACTTCCATGGCTCGTTGTGCATGCTCGTGAAAACATGGACATAACCATCACCATCAACACTGATGCTAGGAGTGTTATGTCCAAGATCATCTGCAAAGACAGCACACTCTCCGTCTGAATCTCTGACACAGTCGCGAGAGACAGTGCCATCAGAGATGGAGCGGCGCGCAACCATGACATTATTATCAGCAATAGCACCACCGGGAGGATTCCTCAGATAAGCAAGCCAGTCATAGCCGCCATACTCATCCAAAGGATCCCACCAAGCAGCGCCACTGGTAGCATCGACAGCTGTAGAGATGGTGACGAGACTGCCAGGGCTGATAGTAGCGCGTACCGTCGAAACGGCAGCCAGAAGGATGAGGGATTTGAGATTGGCCATTTCGAAGTGTAAAGGCAGAAGAATGAGGAGTTGAAGTTGATCTGCTGATGGGAAAGAGATTTTGACCATTATCCACTCTTCTTTAAATAGTCCATCGCGATATCCTGGTCTGGAGTCGGCCATAATTCCGCTCCATGCTTCCCCAGATTTTCTCCGCACTTGAGATCAGCATAGAAGCTGGGGTAGAACCGTGGACATGGGATGAGCTTTTTGAAGGAACCGCCGTGTCACCCAGAATTTCATCGTGCATGATCACCTTCGTTGAAGGATCGAGTTTGGTTCAGTTGTCAAAGCGCTTCTTCTTAGTTCCGCGCGGTGATGAGGCCTTACGCGGAGGTCGGTGGCGGAACGGCCGGGGTCGGTTTGTGGGGGGCGGTGGTTCCGTTGACTCGAAATGGCTTCACCGTGATCCGATATCTCCACTTGAAGAGCAGGCAAATAGGCTAGATACAAATTGCACTAACCGCTACTACATTGGCCACTATCAGATATTTCGTAAACGTAGCAATACAGAGCTTAGTCTATATGCAGGTTATATTATGAATCTACTCAAGTTTCCACTGCCAATCGACGTATGACGTTTTGCCTTTTCAACTGGCCTATTTACTACATGGAGTCAGCACCCCTAAAGGTAGATGCCTGTAACTTGTTCCATAACGTAGCTCAGAAGCCAAACCATCATGGACGGAGAAGTTATTCGTCAACTCCCATATTAAGTCTCAAAAGCTAGTTTCTCGTAGAACGCCGGCCTTGCTGTCCCGAATCATTTCCTGCATCCAAGCAGGGAATCCGCGAATCCCAGATAAAAGACCTGCATAACCCGGCAGAAAGAGGTCCCCGCGGCGGCCATTCAAGACATGATCTACAATCGCTTCAGCTACATCGTTCGGCTCCTGAAGTGGATCTTGGAAAGTCGAATGTGTAGTGAGGTTCTGTATCAGTGGCGTGCGAACCCAGTAAGGGAAAATAATGCTACAAGAAAATATTAGATGACTTGGTGCCCAGGAGAAGGAGATCACACTCACCTTGTAAGAACATCTCTTGCGTTATATCTATGCTTCAGATCTTGCGTCAGGCCTTCATGGAAGGCTACTAACGCAGCCTTCGTACAGCTATAGTCTATATTGCTTGCGATAGTAATAAAGCTAGCCACACTAGCAATTGTAACGACATGGCCGTGCTTCTGCTTGACCATCGATGGGAGCAATTCTTTCACAAGCCAAAAGTGCGCCAGCAGATTGACCTGGACCATCTGCTGTATCTGGTCTGCAGTGCAAGCAAGAATGTCTTTGCCCAAGGCGATGCCAGCATTATTGATCAGGACCGTCGGATCTCCAATGTCCCGACGGACTTGGTCCATTGCTTCATGTATGCTGTGTGGCGAAGTAACATCGACTTTGTAGAAATGTGCATTTGTAGAGAGAGTGCTTCTTGGTGGGTGTATGTCAAAGGATACAACCCTGATGTTTCGGCGGGAGAATTTGTGGACCATTGCAGAGCCGATACCGCCACTACCACCAGTGACGAGCACGATTTCCTTACTCCAGCCCCAAGGTTGTGCGGTAGATGATTTGTAAAGTACCACTCGGTTCAAAATTCTGTTGATTATGAAGCAAGTGCCAATAGTACCAATGATCCCCATAAGGAACTTGAAGAGGTTTGTATCCATGACTGAACTCGCTACTACTCCAATAGATATACTTAAAGAAGATAAATGAGTTTTGGGAGGAGGTCTGACCGCTCGAGAGTATAACATGGGCATCATATTCTTTATCAATTCTGCAGCGCGACTTACTAATCCAAGTCAGCCACTTAAAATCAACATTCGCTGTGTACTTATTTCGGCTGTGGAGAGCTGAAATAGGTAAGAAATCAAGAAAATCTCACCTTTCTGCATACAAGAATGACAAAAATAGTCTAGACCCTATTGACTGCAGGAGCTGAAAGTTCGCAATCAGCTTGACGATTGGGTAAAAAAGCACCACGATCTGTTTGCTTTGACATTTATGCTCTGTTCTATGCACTTAGCCGCTGGAATAGAGTTTAATGGGAGGCCTCAATAACATTTGCGGCATGGTGGAACATAAACCCTCCCTGGTTAGCCAAATTTGTATGCGTTGGATTTATCGAGAAATGGCAGCATACTAGTAATATCATTGCTGTTATACCTCATGGGCATGTCGCGCCGTCCGAGCATAGCCTATCCTCATAAAAGAGCCATACTCAAGAAGATTCTATATACTTAGAGTTTGTAGTATAAATATTTGTTCCCCGTTTTCCCTTGCAGGCATCCCCCTTCTCATCAGCAGATTCCTTCTCTCCCTCCAGTTTCTTAATACTTGGGTTCAATGGTCGCCACAAATGCAGAAGTTGTGTTGTTCAACTGGACTATAATACTTAGTCTGGAGAGCAAAGTAGTCAGCTTCACGACAGAAGGATGCGCACTCTTCTAGAGTGCCGTCTCTCCAATACATATAGTCCTTCCCAGCAACACGTATTCATTCTTACTCTCGAAACATCCGACGTTGACGTACTCAACAACCAGAAGCTCTTGAGAACTAAAGACTTCAATAGGATGTTGTTCCGGACCACAAGAAGAGTCTTTTCCGTAGCCGCAGCGAGAACTGCAGCCCCAAATCTTGTCAGGCTTGCTATCCATACGCAAACGATCGTCGCATATGCAAGTGTCGCGATTTTGTAGACCAAAAACAGGCAAGGAGAGTGAGAGACAGTAGGCTTGACAAGAAGAAATAGATAGGGGCTTGATATGGATCAGCCTAGGGCCTGCCAAAGCAAGGGTGGGACGATAAAAATCGTCGTTGCCACTGAAATAACATCCGTGGCGCCAATATGCAGGAGAGGGATATGATTCTGGTAGAGCGTTTTTGGTTGGGCCGACACAGTAGGCTTGTCCTGGGATGAGACTCTTAGTACAGTTACTTGGCGATATCGATGGGTTGGCAGCTGTAAATAGAGTTAGACTCATGTCGCGCTGGCCAAGGACCAAGACACAGTTATCTCCTTCTTCAAATGTATACCAACGCCCGCATTGTTGATTAGCAGCCGGATCAGCGTTCTCGGGTCGTGAAACAATCTCATCAGCATAGTTAGAATCTGCCGGGTTAGACTTGTTGATAGTTCGGCTATAATGGCCATCAGATGGCGTAGTGCAAACGAATTTACCGAGAGTTATTGTCCCCGACGGGAAATAACCGCAATCGTTTCGAATCCATGGATTGAGAGTAATGAAGTCTTTGATGGTGATTCCCAAGGAATCAGACACAGAGGTACAGGTGTCGTTCTTTTTAACTTGATAAGTATTGCATTGAAACGGGAGACAAATTGGCACGTCTTCAACCATATCGTAGCATTGGAGGATATCAGGGTTGTTGACGAAGATTTCCGCAGATGAGACGCTGTACTCGAGAGCTAATGAGTCGCAAGTGTCGTTGGCTGTTGATACATGTACACGAGAAAGACAAGCCACGGATGGCGGTGGGGTCTGGTTTCTCCTTTCTCAGGAAGTATCCTGTGGAATTGGAAGTAGCTGGTGATGTTTAGATAAGATGCGAGCCATGTCAAAATTGGCGTGTAAATGATGAATGAGAAAAAGCATGTTAACAATGTCTGAGATGATGGTTGAAGGTTTCTTCTGATTCTCGCAAGTCGCATGTTGGCGGTCTTGGGCTAATTATTTTTACACTCAGTTTCAGCGTCAGTCTCGGGCTGTTTTACAAAATTACAGACTGAGTAGCAGATTTAAGCGATGATGCACTACCAACAAAAGTGGGCTAGTTAAACACTTTCGACCTTCTTCAGTAACCTATTTAGGATGCCAAGACTAGGCAACTTTAAAGAACCAACATGATGGTACGAGAGTCCCATTGTTATAAGATTAGGACTCCATTCACGGCCCGAGAGGATCTTGTCAGGCTGCAACAAAGCAGCATGCATCATATTAATTGGTAAATGGCAAGACACTGAGGCTACCTTTCTACCAGATCCTACCAACACCCGCACCAAGCTTGGCCACGGTGGGAACAAGCTTGAGGGGAGTCAACTTGTACTTGTAATCAGCCTTGTAGAAGTTGCCCTTCTGTGTAATATTAACTCCAGCCTTGCCCCAATCGTTTTCTGTTTGATAGTCAGTTATGAGATACTTGAATGGCAGAAGACTGGTACATACTGGCTCCAAGGTTGGCATAGCCATCAAGCTCCTCGTCACCGCAAGTGCAAGTGTTGGGAGAGTCCATAGGGATGACAAGACCGTAGGTGCTCAGAGCCTCGCTGGTATTGCCTCGGAAGACGTTACCCTCAACAAGAACCTATTTAAATCAGCCCAAGTCCCCCAAATAGGCTGCTGCGAGACATACCTGGTTATCAGATCGACTGTGGATAGCCTGGTACAGGAAGTCCTCGTAGAGGTTGTTGTACACATGCTGGTGACCAAAACGACCAGCAGGACCGCGGGTTCCCATGTTGCGCCAGTAGTTGTGATGGTATGTGACGTGGAGGTGGCCGAAGTCGAGATCGCGGAAGGTAGCGTCGTTGCCAACGAGGGAAGACTTCCAGTGATCGTGGAAATAGTTCCATGAAACTGTGATCCAGTCCGAGGCGCGGATGATATCGACTTGTCCGTCCTAGAGAAAAGGTCAGTTAACCATTTTGCGGTTTTGTAGGCTGCACGAGACTTACGTAGTGATCGGGGCCTTGGTTAATATCAGAAGAAAACTCGTTATGATCAACCCAGACGCGTGTGCTGTTTCGGATAGTGATGCAATCATTATCCAAAATATGAGTGATCTTCAAGTTCTGCAGAATGACATTGTCTCCATGGTAAACATCAACACCAGCACCGGTGATGTGAGCTGTCAATCCAACACCAATAAGAGACGTGTTGGATCCGACCTTGAGGCGAGAAGGAAGAGTAACCTTGCCCTTGAGCTTCACGATCTTAGGCTCGGTACCCTTGACAGCAGCGACAAGCTCCTCGGCAGTGGTGACAGTAACAGTCTTCCCGCCCTTGCCACCAGTGGTGATACCAATGGGATTATCCTTGGCGTAACCCTCGACACCCCAAGTAGCGAGACTGAGGTATTCCTTGGGAAAAGCAACAGTGAGAGTCGCAAAGACACCGCAGAGAACCGAGGACAGCTTCATCTTGGCAGTAGAACAAGAACGAGAAGGAACTGAGATATCAATGGCATAGACATGGTCTTAGGCACGGTATATGTATTCCAGATCATCTGCGCTTTTTTCTCTTTACATCAGAGGACCCCGAGCTCGGTTAGGATTAAGGTACTGGTTAATTCCGGGGGTGTTTGCGGGGAACCCCTGTCGGCCTTGACAATTAGCACCAATGATCAGAGGAGAAGGACTGTTCAGCGAACGGCGCAGATCACGGGGTGTTTGTAAGTGGTGGAATATGTTTTGCCGTCAATTACGGTTAAAGATAAACAGTGATCGGCTCGGACCTTATTGGGGTAGGTAGCAGTGCTAACGAATGGAAAAACCCTCATGGGAATGGTATGCTTAAATTGCGGGATGATTTCGCATTGTTTATCTTATCTATAAAGGAAATCTCCTGAGGTTAAGAAGGGGAATGTCATCAATCGACTCGATACGCTATACTTGATGTTGCAATGTTCACTTGGTCAGTCTTGTTCGATTCGTTATGCTTGTTTCAGTGGATTGAGAGCCCAAGATGGGGCAAATGACCGTTTACATTTCCGCATCTAAAGTTTTAGCTAGTCTAATACAAGGCAATGTGTTGGGGGTTGGGGGTTGCGGTCAAGCGGGACATGGTTCCATTGCATATGTCAACACTCAAGGGACCAACGCGTCCTAGTCCCCGACCACCTCGGCTAGCAACCTTCGGCGACAATAATGCCATCAATCACATCTCACTGACGAACATCAAAACGGTTTAATATAAAGATGCGGGAATAGAAGTCTTCAAGGCTAAGCACGATGTTAATGAATAGATGCCATCGCTGTTGAGTGACAATTGTCAGCGCCAAGAGAAATAGACCCCAATAGTGGTTTGCCAGCCTGAATGAGATGAATACCAGGGCGTTTGGGGTTCACGGGACCAGATACCACAACTTCATGTTCTTATGGGCTTGAGCTACAACCCTTTGGTATTTGCAGTGTATCAAAGCCATCTATCTACGGATATCCTTGGTGCTTTGAACTTTGTCAATCTAAGCACTGCCATTGTTGTCGCCATCACCATCGCAACGAGGAGAGTGCCTTCTACCTTTCACCAGACTGGGTATCACGTTGTATCGTCCTTTTAGTTGTTCTTTAACTTACCGAGAGCAGCGACCCGATTCTGAGCCAACATCATGAGCCGGTCTACCTGAATGGCACCACCATTCTTGAGCCCAAGTAGATGCGCGCTCTTGATCAAGTTCTTGATCTCACGACCATTTAGCTTCATCTCAGCCAGCTGGTCTATCTCATCCTCTGGAACCTGAACCTGAGTACCCCCAGCGCGGTCGATGAAGTTCTTCCAGACCTTCTTGCGAGCTTCGAAAGTCAAGTCCTTGTATGGAAGGAAGAGATCCACGCGGGACTGGAAGGCTGTATCGATACTTGCTGTTCGATTGGTCGTGAGGAAGCAGACTCCTGTGTAGTACTCGAGCTTGGTGAGGAACACTGTGTTTATCAGTATGTGCGTGAGGGAAGAGGAGGAAGACCTGGTGCTTACCAGCTACAAGCTCATTCCTGGCTAGATCGCTGTCGGTGCGAACACCGAGGAATACATCGGCCTCATCGAGGAGGAGCATGGCGTTCCATAGACCACAGAGAGTGAGTGCTCGTTCCAGCGCAAGCTCGACCTCCTTTGGTACCGTGCCCAGATCTCCAGCACTCATGGAGTACAGTGGCACACGTGCCTTCTCAGCAACTATATCTTGAGTTAGCCTGCAAACACCTCTACAGTGATCAACTTCGCTTACCCGCTTCTGCGGTATAGGTCTTTCCTACACCTGGTGGACCAAACATCAGAATGATGATACCACGACCTAGAAATGTCAGATATCGGTCGAGTTTGCTACTGGAAACTCCTCGCCTTTGTCTTGGATAAAGTCGTCAAAGCTATTGGCCAGAGTCTTGTTCTCCACAAATTCCCAAGCAAGCTGCTTCTCTGTGCCTGGAAGCACGAGATGGTTGAATGCGGCATCATTCCAAAGCACTGGAGTCAGGTTGTCCACATAGAACTGGGCTATTGGTAATTGTTAGCTACTACGCATGAGTCCAAAAGTAGCTGGGCTTACCCCAGTCCTTTGTCTTCAGGTCAAAGCCTTTCAGCCACGGTGTCGCAACAAGACACATGTCATCGGTGAGGGGCTCGAGATTCTCAGAGCGTCCTGTAGTATCATTTGGTGCTTTCACTGTCATTTCTGCATTACCCTCCACAGGCGTATCTTCCTGGGGGGTATCCGAGTCATCGCTGTCATCATCCTCGTCACCGTCACATTCTACGTCACATCCCCAGTCGCATTCGTGAGCTTTAGACTTCTTTTCGTCCGACTTCTTCTTCTGGCCGACCTGGCCTTCATCAACCAGGGGTGCGAGATCGGGCTTCACTATATCATTGGTCATGTAGTAAGCGTGAGCGTCAACAATGACTCGACCAGACACCTGCGCTACTCGTCAGCTAAAACCAATATGTTATCTTCGTTGATGGTCTTACCGGTCGCTCCTCTGACTTTCCAGGAGGCAATAGAATCTTTGATCCAGAGCAGGTTTGGAAGTGGTAACCACGCAGCGCTTCAAACTTTCGGCCTCGTTGGATCATCTGTTCTCGAATCTTGGAGGGCGAGTTGTGGAAGGACAAGGGGTACGCAGGTAGCGAAGTAACGCGTCGATAGGCAGTGAATTCCGTGATGATAATCATGGTGTTGGCAAAGCCGCAGCGATTACCATTCCAGTCAATATACTCCATGTGAATCTCCCAGTACGATGGCATTGGAGGAGGCTGCTTGACGAGTTTGTATTTGGTGACACGGCATACAGCTTCGACACCGTAGAACTTGGTGATCACAAACTCGTGTGGAGGAAAGATCTGCCACAGGTCGTCGAACATGACGTTTCCGGTCTTGCGAGTCTTCACGAGCGCATCGACTTTGGGGGCCAAGATCGGGGTGAGGAATTCCAGGAGCTGGGCTACAGCCTCTGGTTCGTGCTCCTCATCTTTAGCCTCGCACAGGGAGAGAAGACGATCCCAGCGGTGGACGAGAGGCATGAATGGGGGCTTGAAAGTCCATTTTTCAACTTCGAGGTCAAGATCCTGATACTTATCCAGGACAGTCGAGATGGCTGCCCGCATAGCGGAGCTCTGGATGGTGAAGGACTCGGTCTGCCATTTATGGTCATCGAAGATGTGTCGATGCACGATCGGCTCTTGCAGGACGCTCTTCTCTATGTCATTGTGCTCTGCCTCGTTGGTCGGGAACTTGGACCACCTCTCGGGACACGAGGCATAGTGGCAGCGATGCTTGTAGAGCTTGGTGTCGGGAGACATTTTGAGTGGAGGTTGCTAGCTTCAGGTGTTGTGGTGAGGATGGAAAAGCTCAAGTGTAAGTGAAAAATCAGTTTAGAGGCCGATTCAAGACCTTTTCTTATAGCCGAGAAGTATGAAGGTTTGTCGCCGGTTGAGTCACCGGAAGTGTTTTTAGGTTGCTTGCAGGTTTTATTTTGATTGAGGCAATCCTTCGCTTGCAAAGTGTAACAAGCCCGCCCGTGATTGTTGTTTTTGTGGATCAGCCTATTGTATTTCGTTTGAGGGCGTTGTTAGGCCATGAATCTCGCCTTAAGTTCAGCCGGGCGGAGTCAATAATTTTAGCCGCTTCGCGCGATGATTTCGGTTCGTACTCTTTTATTTCTTGTCCAACTGATCAAGCTTTGACCGAGTGGTCATACAATTGCCCGGAGGTTTCTAGACACGCGCCTATTTTGATTGGGGGCTTCGCGTGCAGTAGTGTCCTCTACCTACCTATAAGATATAAACTCTAGGTGGTTCAAGAAATTATATTCACTATTCGGCTTATCTGATTTGCCCTGTTTTTACTGCTTATGCTTACAGTCCGGCAGTGACTCTCGACCGACGCTTGGGCCACTCCAGCCCTGTTTCAGTGCATGGTTACCCTGGATTGACTATACCAAGTGTTGGATAAGACGCAGCTGAACGCCGTGCATACACCACAAACACAAAGGGCCTACAAGACGAAATGAAATAATCTGATAGGGCAATTTGGTTGTTTGACAGTATATAGCCAATAAGTAATGCGGTGTCTTTGGCCAACTTCTGCTTTCCTCTAAACATTATCGGGCCAGCGGCACCACTCTCCCAAATCCCACATTCCATCCTTCTGTGGTGACTGAAGCGGGATACTATAGCACTAACCAGTGGGCAAAAACATGCTTGTAGCAGATGCGGCGATTGAGGGGTCACCGAAAGACAATATTATTCGTGACTTCATGCCATACCGTTGAATATCTAGGCAGGCTAGATGTTGGTGATAATTCCAGTATTGTTTATGTATTTTTATGCACAATTGTACTCGAAAGGTGCCAGCCATGACCAAATTCTGACATCATAATATGATCTAATGGGCTAGCGCCAAAGGACTGAAAATCCCTCCTCCACTGCCATGGGGGGGGGGGCTCTCCCTTCACAACTTGATGCTGGTTCAAGTCCGTGAAGCAAAGAGACGTCGTATTAGCGACCAGTCCGTGCATTAAAGTAGACCAGGCCCGTACGAATGAGAACCATGGATCCGGCCAAGGAGCTTGATGCTACCGTCCCCACCGTGAACATGGACGACATCCTCGACTTCTTGCCCGTCCCCACTCTTGCTGTGTCCCCATCCTATCGCATCCAAAGAGCCTCACTCGGTTTGCTCCAGGCCTGGGGATGTAAGCGCGAGGTCCTCGTCGGCCAAGACCTCTTCACTGCCCTCTATCATGGATCGCCTACCGAAAGGTTTGATCGTATTCCCTTTGTCTACGCCATTGAAACTGCACTTGAGGCTCGCACTCTGCGTCTATGTCATGCTGCCTATATCGCGAATGGAATTTCTTGGACTGCGCGTATCATGCCCGTGTACAAAGGCGATGACCTACTGTGTCTGGTCATACAATGGGAACAAGCTGAGCCTCACACTTCAACGGTCAACGACGAAATAACACAGAACTGGCTGCCTATCGACGACGCTTTCCGCATCCTCGTGCAGGCCGTCAAAGACTATGCCATCTTCCTGCTCGATACTCGCGGGAATGTCATGACCTGGAACACGGGAGCAGAGCTAAACAAGGGCTACAAGAAGGAAGAGATCATTGGCAAGCACTTCACAACTTTCTATGGCGAAGAAGACATCCAGTCTCGAAAACCCGAAAGAGAACTCGAGATTTGTTTGCGTGAAGGCCGGGTTGAGGATG
>JABSTL010000859.1:0-12356 GCA_013759095.1 Fusarium sp. NRRL 29148
TGATGTTCGGGCGTAGGGGGGGAGGTGGACGTGGATGTGGGTTACGAAGGGGGAGGTTATGTAGGTGACGAATAGGACGGGGATGATGCCGCACAGGACGACTGAGTGTTGTTAGTTTGTGGGTTTGCTAGGAGGGTGAGTGAGATGAGGACATACCGCCTGCGGTGAGGAGCTCGGGCTTTTCAGCTTTGATGTAGCTTGGTGCTACGATACAGCAGAAGAATGCGCCGATGAATAGCGTTGTGATTTTGAGCATGGCCATGAATGTGATGCGACCTGTGCCAGCATGATATATGATGAGTTTCTCAGGAAGTTCTAACAGCATCAGCCACCATTCTTCTACCCGTGCCACGACTGAACATACCGAATTCCCTGCCATCTTTAGAAGCAGCTCTAGCTTGTCGCTTAAGCTCATCTTCAAGCTTAACGGGCTTCTTGGCTGCAGGTTTGGCGTAGCATCTCACTTGAACCTGTAGAGATTTTTGTAGTGAGCGACGAAAGTTTCGGGGAAGGGCTGAGGACTGAAGAGGTGTTGTCTGGCGGGTAAGAGAGATGAGTTGAGTTGGTCGTATCCTTGGTATTATCATTCTTAACTGATGCATTGTGATTGATGTGAGTTATGGCTTGAATGAGAGGCTCATGAGGACGATGTCAAAAACTGATGGTAGTGGGGAGACGCGCTGAGGTTGAAGAGATTTACACAGGGTAGAAGCCGGTTTGTCACCGTAAAACCGACCAACTCGGAATATTCTGATGAGGACTTCAATTGTCTACATCTTATACCATGATTTATTCTATTTAGAGCTTATGGCTCTTGAGTCTCTGATTCTCTGATTCGAGTCAAACAACGTTCTTCTGTAGCCACTCAATCCACTGCTGCTTTGTCCATCCAGAGCTGACATCCTGCACAATACCGTCAAACACAGCAGTAGGAGTGACATGCACACCGATCAAACGGTTCATCTTGGTGATAACCTTGACATCGTTGGTGACCTTGTTACCTGCATTCAGCGCCCCATCCTCACCAGGCTTATCAGAGATCACAAGCAGATCAAACACCTTGTCCGCATCAACGCCAACCTTGGCCGCAACCTTTGCCAAACGACGATACGTATCGTTTCTCTTCTCATTCACAACATTGACATCAAAGTAATCCTGCTGCTCGTCAAAAAGCACAGCGCTAAACTCCCAGAACTTCTCCGGCGCAAGACGAAGAACAGCGAGAGCAGCTTCGTGCATGAGCGTCGAGGAAGGATGCCATGGCTGGATCTGCTGGCGGAAAATAAAGGTGAGGCTGGATGCCCAGGCTGGGTTGGCCTTGATGGCGGGGATCACGTCGTTTTGCAGGGTGCGAAAGATCTTGGCGGAGAAGGGACAGCAGTAGTCGAGGTAGAACTCGAGCGTGTGAGTTGTGTGAGCGACAGCTGAGTCCGACGCAGGAGGATGGGCGAACTGGAGCTTCTGCCCGGCGAATTTAGGAGGAAGAGCCATGTTCGAAGGATCTTGGATGCTGATTTAGGTGAGTTGGGAGAAGAGATGCTGTGTTCTTGAGGTTATCACAGAGTATAAATGAGGTTGTATTCATGTGAAGAAGGATGATGCAATCACGCAGCATCATCGCATCACGTCTTATGTAATCGCGGCTCCGTTTCGTATATGATCCTAGATAAGACCCATATCGTTAAACTTTCTTACCTTGATGTCTTGATCATTATTTTCGTGTTCTTTGGACTCGAATCACTGTAAAGAAGCTTAAAGTATACTTGTTCTACAGTGCTGATTGATTCACAGCCCAAGCACAACAGCCAAGAGTCTTGTCGATCATAGCAGACCAGTAATATATGGGTGGGAACAGACAAAAGACCAGACGCATCATCGATGTAACAATTGGCAGTCTCATCGTCACTTGGGCCTCAGTTCACCTCCGGAAGTTTACCGCATGTGAGTGCGGTCAAGCTGCAGGGAGTTGCAGTAGTTATCTTGGGACCAGTGACGAGGCATGCTTGCTAGTGATAGCTCAAAGCTATTGGACCCTTCGGCTTTCACCTCGATTCACCGAGTTGGCATGCAAGTTATACGGCATAGACATGGTGGTGCCAAGACGGGGAGGGCTGCAATTCTCTGCCGGTGTTTGGCTTGGTTCGATGTAGCGTATTCGATCGTATTCCTGTGGGGTAAAGAGAAAATCTAGACTTTTCTACCTTTCCATGGGCACAGTAAGAGTTTGAGATTGTCTTGTGATCAAGTGATCAATAGTTTGTGGATAACTATTCTGTTATTCATGGATCATAGGTAGCTACGGAGGTCTCCCGAGCTCTTGAGCCGCCCGCTCGCAAGCTTCTTCCGGCCGATGACCGGGACCCAACGGAGGAGACAGAGAGACTGCGGGGGACGAGGGGACGAGGTACAAGGAAATGCTCGCGGTTTTCCGTATTGACCCGTGTATCTCGAGGCACGAGCCAATCAAGATGGACTGAATCAATGTCTTGGGCTGTTGGTCACGCGGGCGAAGCCGGGGATATTGAGTTCCCAAGACTAAGACAAGACAAGACAAGACAAGACAAGACAAGACAAGACAAGACAAGACAAGACAAGACAAGACAAGACAAGACAAGACAAGAAAAAAGTCTGTCCTTACCTGATCTGGGCTGTCATGGATGCCAGCTCCCCCAGTTTCTGAAGCAGGTGAGTGGAGTTTTAACTAGCGGCTGTGTTCTGCTTATCCAGGTGCCTTTAAGTTTTGACCCTTTTGTCTACCGACCTGGTACTGTACCTTAGGTAGTTACATTTAAAGTAGTACACTACGCGATAACTCTATTCTCTTATATCTCCGTCATCGCATCAATCCCAATCCCAATCCCAATTCCTTAACCTCTCATATTCACTGCAATTATTCAGCTCTTCCAACATTGACTGAAAATACTCTGTTTGACTGTAATCGACCGAGACTTTGTATTCTTGGCTTTTTTGCCAGTGACACAAACAAACTTTAGTTTACGGGTACCTTTTCAAACAGCCTCCCTATCAAACGATCCTCGTCTTGAACAAAGTTAGGGCTGAACTCATCAATCCAATCCTCAAAAGGTCCGACGAGATGATTTGCCTTTCAAAAGCAGATGAATCTTTCTATCAGCGCTTGACTTGGAATCAAGCTCCTTCTCCCCTAGCAGCCATGAATACCACGCGCCAGGATCTCAATGGCATCTCCAACCTGCGCGAGCATGTTGATGCTGCGCAGGATGACGGAAGTGGAGGCACGAGTGGAAGTCTATTGAATTCGCACGATGAGAGTAATCAAGCGGGGAGTCATCCTACAGAGCCCTTCCTGGGCTCTGAAAAGGATGCGGGACGACTGTCCCGTATCTCGGGTATGTCTGGAAAATCTCATGATTATCCCTTGTCATAATCCACATCTCAGTTTCATTCCTAACTTACCTACCCAGGACTGTCCTCGTATCTCAAGACGGTAGATGGTGGTGATGACCAAATCCGTCTTCATCGAGGCACCCTCTCGTCATGTGCCTCGCACATCTGGAGCTGGACCGTCTGGGTCCTCTCTGTTCTTGTTGTCTCGACGATCTTCTCATCCTGGAACTCCCCTGCCTCTGCACCTGCTGCCATGACTTCAACCCCCAAGGCCCATGAGTCGATTCCTGTTCAGGTCTCTCCTCTCCGCAAGCGAAGCACCTGCGAGACTGGAGGTGTCAATAAGGCTGAATACAACACTCCTCTCCATGTTGGAGCCTTGTTCATCATCCTGTGCGTTTCGACGCTTGCTTGTGCTTTCCCTATCATGGCCACCAAGTTCCCAGGTCTGAGGATTCCGACTCGTTTCTTCTTCGCTGTGCGCCATTTCGGTACTGGTGTTCTGATTGCTACGGCTTTTGTCCATTTGCTCCCCACTGCTTTCATCTCTCTCGGGGACCCTTGCCTGAGTAGCTTCTGGAACCAGGACTACCCTGCCATGCCTGGTGCCATTGCTCTTGCTGCTATTTTCCTCGTCACTGTTATTGAGATGGTCTTTCACCCGTCTCGCCATGTTTCACCCGCTGAGATCACGTCTGGAACCGATAGCGATGCCAGCATTGTTGTCAACTCTAACAGTGGCGGGTGCATGGGAGGCACAGGCATGCTCCCCATCCGGGATATGGGACCTATTCGTGGACGATCCTCCAGCATTGGCCAGGGACTTTCTGTCCTGAACAGCAGAGATGAGCGATTGGAGAACTTGGAGGAAGAAGCTTGCGAAGATGACGACAACGCTCAATCTGGAAGAAAGAACCTCGAGGAGACGAGCCTCGAGGCTGTACAGATGCCAAGTTTGACCCCAGAGCAGCAGCAACGTAAGGAGCTTCTCCAGTGCGTCTTGCTCGAGCTTGGCATTCTCTTCCACAGTGTGTTTATTGGCATGGCGCTTAGCGTTTCGATTGGCAACGAATTCATTATTCTGCTCATTGCCATTGTCTTTCACCGTAAGTCGACATATAACGCTGATGGCCTTGAACTTGGACTAACACGATTGTAGAAACCTTTGAAGGGTTGGCTCTGGGCTCACGAATCGCTTCTATTAAGTGGCCTCAAGGCAAGATGCAGCCTTGGTTCATGGCCCTTGCCTATGGATGCACGTAAGTATTGAAGCTAGTATTTGTACCGTATCGTCCACTAACAGTAACATTAGTACTCCTCTGGGACAAGCTATCGGCCTTGCTACCCACACACTCTACAGCCCCAACTCCGAAACTGGCCTCATTGTCGTTGGTGTCATGAATGCCATTTCTGCCGGACTCCTCACATTTGCCTCGCTGGTTGAGCTTCTTTCCCAGGACTTCCTCAGCGACGAGAGCTGGCGGTTCCTCCGTGGCCGTAAGCGTATCTACGCTTGCCTTTTGGTGTTCTTCGGGGCTTTCTTCATGAGTCTCGTGGGTGCTTGGGCCTAATCGGCTGAGTGCTTTACTCAAACCTGACATGCGTACTTGATGCTCCAGGAATGCCATGTTAGGATACGATCCTTTGTGATCTTGGTCCTTGCCAGATGTATGGCCGAATTCTTGGTAATTTTATCAATCCGTTCTGCATACATTGGTCCAGGCCCATTCTTTTCACTTCTTTTCTTGGCTGATAGTGATTGGTTTACTGCAAAGCCGGACACATTATCATCGCTGCTAAGTTTTTGCTTCCGTTTCAATGACCGTGCTGCCCCTTTTACCCTACTAGAGTGATATCTAAGTAGGGCCGTGCAGTACAAATCACCCTCCTTATATGTACGCTACAAAAGAGAAAACAAACATCTTGCTATATGTCACATTGTGTAGGCTGTTAGGACTGTTTTGGGTTGAGCTTAAAATACACACTCATTTGAACAACTCACAAGAATAATTATTCTCTCAAACCAACAAGACGTGACTCGAAACTGCACCGTAAAAGTTCGTATTTCTGTATACATCAAGCTATCATGACACAGTATTCTTATCAACAATACCCCGAGCAAACTCTCCAAAAGTAAGATGCTGCTTGATATCCACCTCTTCACCCAAGTTAGGCTGGGTAAACACCGCCAACGTGTTACGCGCAATCTTTCCATCACTAACACTAGCTCTCACGCCCCTGACAAAGTGAGGCACAGCCTTGAAGCGGCCGGCAGTAATACGCTCCAGGGCTTCACCAGTCTGGAAAGCAATACAATCGCGAGGAATTTTGACTTGAACAGTCTCGCCTGTACGAGACTTGATGTAGAGACCAGCTGAAGGATCAGGGGATGAGAGAAGCTCATCGAGGGGTGGAAGAGAAGCACCGTTCAGGTTTGTAACTTCTGGTACAGCGGGACTTGTCTTGTGCTCGTCGATAAACATGGCTGATGTAAGACCAGTCAAGCATCCATGGTCCAAATGCGTAGCACACCAGTCATCCTCATCGCCACCATTGGCAGCAGGGTCGTTTTCTTGAGGGTAGTAGTGCAGCAGACGGGCCTTGGTGGTGCTAGAAGTGCTGACAACGTGCTCTAGGTATCCAGCTGGATAACCTGGGATATCCTCTTGGGCGAAGCGATCGCAAGCACGTGCGACAAGGACAGCTACGTCAATGATGAGGCGGCATAGCGAGGTGACGGAGGGCTTGAAGCCTGGAAGGACATTCTCTGGTGGCCATACATTGGGGGCAAGATATTCGGGGAATGTGTCGATGGAGAATTCTTCAGTTGGTTTGGCGCATTCGAGAGATGGGTCGATGTAGAATGCACAGTTGGCGTAGTATGAGCCCTTGAAAGTGTCGACTTGGCCATTTTTAAGAGTCTCCTTTCCGAGGGACCAGCCAGTCAGATATTTAGCTCTGGCGTTCTCAAGTTTCTCTCGACTTGTGTTAGTAAAGGTTGTTGACCAGTATCATGACAACTTACCAAGTTCTTCCTTGGGGAGGTTGCCGAGATACGAAGCGTAAGAGAGAGCTTGGTGTCTCAGTTCGGGGAACTCTTTGGGAACGTCTTTTACGACCAGAATTCCGAGTGAATCAGGACCAAAGGCTTCTTTGAGGGTTTCAAAAGGAATGTTGCCTATGAATTGTTAGACTCTGCTGTTTCATAGGGCGAAGGAGATTCATCATGACAGGGGCGCTACCGTATCATGAATAAGAGGTACGTACCATCCTTGAGGTCCTGAAGAGACACGGAGACAGCTTGAGCTTGGGCAACCATTTTGACCGAGATACAGCAACTAACGACTCAACTTATACGACAGATAAAAAAAAAATAAACGGAGTCAGGGAATTATTCTCATCGCTTTATTTCTTTTTCTCTTACAGAGGTTACCATGAGTTGCGGGGGAGAACCGATTACATAACCAATCACCTTCCCGAATAGCTCAGTTCCCGTAGTGGAGCTCGCCGTATCCCGGCGTTGACCGTCGGCCTCAAACCTCCCTCCCTGTAACTACATCATCAAGCTAAACCTCGAATATCCGATCATGGTCAAGCCATTGACATTCAAAGGCGACAAGAAGGTCAAGAAGCGCAAGCGAGCAGACCCTGAGAAATCTCAACGCGATGGCGTAGACGACGAAGCTGGGCAGTTGCAAAAGACGGGCGAAGAGGCAGAGAATGACGACAGTTGGGTTTCTGCTGAGGCGGCGACTGATGTTGTTGGGCCGATCATGATTGTTTTACCGACTGATGAACCTTCTGCATTGGCGTGCGATACGACGGGGAAGGTGTTTACGATTCCGATTGAGAATATCGTTGATGGGAATCCTTCCACCGCGGAACCGCATGATGTGCGACAGGTCTGGGTCGCGAATCGCGTTGCTGGAACAGAGAGCTTTCGCTTCAAGGGCCATCACGGAAGGTAAGTTAACCCCCTCATCTACAACTATGCCCCGTAGCTAATGCGCAACACAGATACCTCTCCTGCGACAAAATTGGTCTCCTCTCAGCAACCTCCGAAGCCGTATCCCCCCTCGAATCCTTCAACGTGATCCCCACCGGCGACACACCCGGAACCTTCCAACTACAAACCCTGCGCGACACATTCCTCACCATAAAAGCACCCAGCAAAGCATCCTCCAAAGCCGTAGACGTGCGCGGCGACGCAGACGACATCTCGTTCGACACGACGTTCAGGATAAGAATGCAGGCGCGGTTCAAGCCCAAGCTGCGCGCGTCGAAGGAGGAGAAGGCGTTGGCGAAGATTAGTCGGAGGGAGTTGGAGGAGGCGGCGGGAAGGAGATTAGATGAGGACGAGGTCAGGAAGTTGAAGAGGGCCAGAAGGGAGGGCGATTATCATGAGGCGTTGTTGGAGATCAAGGTGAAGAGCAAGCATGATAAGTTTAGTTGAGGGCACAAGGTTCATGGAAGAAGGCAATATGGGGATATAGGCGACTCAAGTCAGAGGCTACGGTTAGTATTGATGCTTACGGTCCCCGGTGCTGTCGGCTAACGCCTTGTCTTAACAAAGGACATCAACAGCAAGCTTAGCATTCACGAATTTAGAATTCGCCTAGGCGGGTTAGGATGGCTGGGTCGATGGAGAGACTACTGCTCATATCTGAAAACAGATAAAGTGTGCTTTGATCGAAACTTATGCAGCCAAAGACTCACACCAAATAATACATGATGAAATTGCATCTCGAACAGAAGATACCATTACTTCGTGATTCATCGCTATTCCTGAATAAAACAAGGTAAATCTATGATTTCTCAATAAGACCCTCAGCCAAAATATGTCAGAAGCACAGCCACGTTGCATAATTTGATCACTCCATTGTTTATTCATGTTATCTTCATCTTCTTTCCTTAATTAGGCCTCCAAGCCTTGACATTTCCATCCTCACCGGCAGTATACACCACATGGGCCTCGTCAAAGAAGCAGAAGGATCTCACAATTTCTTCCCCATGAGCACCAGGCAGACCAACGCTGTTCTCCTGATCCAACGCCCATCCCTCGCCATTGGGGTTCTTAGCAAGAAAGACAAGCTCAAATCCTTGCTTACTACATAACATTAGCATCAGTTTTCACAAAAAGGGGAGTGTAGTTCTTACTCTTGAGCTCCAACACCGAGAATAGCTCCGCTACCGTCCATCTTGGGCGTAATATCAGCGACGTACTGACATCCCAGAACAGATCTCATATCGCCAAAGTCCTGTACGGCATCGCCGTTTGCGCGCTCCTCGCTAACATCATAAAGAGCACAGCGCTCATCGTGAGAGAGAGCAGCTACTTCTGTCGCTGAAAGCCATGCAGCGCGGTGGATAGAAGCGCCGACGTTGCAGGTCTGTACTGTGAGATCGTCTTCATCTGCGACGCGGGTGTCGTAAACGTTGACCAGACCGTCTGTTGAGCCGGAGAGGAGAAGAGCTGGGTTGGAGGGGTTGAAGGATAGGTCTGTTACGTCGTCGCTGTGGACTTCTTGGTAGTGTGCTTTGGATGATGGTGTTGAGCGGACATCCCTGGGGTTGTTAGAGAGAGAGGAGCTTTGAGTAGTAGGGAGGGGGCTTACCAGAGATGGATTGATGCTGTGTGGTTTTGGAGTTCTGTTCCTACGGCGATGGCCTGTGTATCAAGACTACAAGCCATAGATAGAATCGGTGCTTGGCTAGCTACTCACAATCAGCATTTATCCTACTACTTCACTCATATATGTAACTCACCTTGAAACTGCACAACATTCGCACCCTGTCTCAAATCCCACACACCAACAGTTCCATTCTCACCAGCAGTACACACAATCGAACCATTGCTATCAAACACCTGCAATGTGGTCAAGTTACCGTGCTGGGTGGGCAGACGACGCTGAGGACCTGCTGAGAGACGAGTCGGGTCGAGAACAGAGAGGAACTGGTCTGATGAGATGGAAGCGAGACCAACGGATGTCCTGTGTATATCGAGGACGTATACGTCTCTGCCGAGGGAGAGGCCGTCGGCGCAGTTGAGTGTGTACATGATTGCTATGATGAGTGTTAGTGAGTTTGTGGGTGGTATGCGAAGAATTTGATGAGTTCTCAGTATCGTTGAACCCAACAGACCGGAGATTGAATCTAAGAAGATGGATCCGTCTGTAAACTCACCTTGTATAGTCAAATTATATCACTATTATTCTTGAGCAGGTGCTTGTCCACGCCTGATGATTGAGACCCAAATGTTAAAGATTGAAGTCTTCAAAGTCCCACTTTTCGTTGTGAATGGCGGCCTCGATAACTGAATATTGCCCAACTTTGGGCTCAGATGCAGAGAATTACAGACTCGCAAGAAAACAACTACATTGGATGTCGTCGATATTGATAGATTATTGATATTTTACGTCTAGTAGTCTTATATCATCGGTAGTCACACTCTAAGTACATCAGAGCACTATGCTATCAACCGTCACCTAAGCGAGGACAACCCATGATGCTGGCATCTCTGATCTTACATATATTTTACAATTATTATCTATCGCTCATTTGATACAGTGCTCCGTCTATCATCAGGAAAACGAAAAAACCAATGGCTACAGCAATTGCCAGTTCCAAGGAGAAGAGTTCTTGTTTCATCTCCTCCCCTATAACGCCAAATTCATCTATTTCCTCTCCGTTGTTTTGGGGGTATTTCCTTTTTCCATCCTATTCATCCTGCTCGTTTCCATCACGAACGATCGTTGGAGCTGTGAAGATGTCGCTCGTTGACTCCGCGGAATGCCCTCTTGCCTACCTCGTAACTGCTGATCATGATGGCGCATGCTGGGGCAACCTTGAGGGTTCGTGGGATCCATCCCTTCCATAGTCCTGAGGCTCCTTCGGTCTTGAAGATGTGCCAGAGGAGGCGTACCATACTACGCTCCTCAGGGGCTGCTACGGCGCTGGCACTGCTTTGTTTGGCCTTTTTGGAGCTGTCTTGGTAGATCTGTGTTCGTGTCTTTCCGACGTCGAAAGGTGTTGTGACGAAAGATGCGAAAGCTCCCGATAGAGCACCAGCTGTAAAGGCATCCACGAAGGTTTCGGTGTGGTTCTCCTGGACTTGGGAGCGTCTCCTTGCTTCGGACAGGTCCTCCTCCAATGGCAATGAGTGACCATGGCGTTGCTCACGATAATCTGTCAGTCGTGATCGTATCGACTCGTATCCCCACCAGTAAAGACCTGAGAAAGGGACATCTCGCCAAAGGGTCAATGTCAAGCCTCTCCATAATGCAGTATATCCATGTGATCCAACCATCTCCTTCACACTCTCGAAAGCCTCCACAAGATGATTTGTCGTCGATGCTCCATGGGCGGCCTGCATTCTTGTCTTGACGAGTTCGATCGGGCTCACGGCGGTGGCTGCCAAGACACGAGCAGCTGATCCAGCAGTCAAAGGTGCCGAGGTATCAGAGAAGTGCGAAAATGGACTCTTCGGGTTGAATCGCAAATAATCGTAACCGGTGAAGTAAATAATATTCGAAGGGACCGCCATGACAAGCGTGGGCGATAACCCTCGCCAGAGAGTCGTAACGCCCTCATTGCGGGCAATCTTTCGCAGACCGTCAAAAGTAGAGCTGAAGGTTCTGCGTTGGACCTCTTCAACGGCACATTCGGCGGGTGCTGGAGGCGCTACGATGCCGTCTATCCTAGGCGCAGCGAGACAGAATTCGGCGTTGCCACCAGAGAAGAAGACCTCGCGGCAGCAGGATGTGATGCCAAGTTCGGCGGTTTGAGCGGGGGAGAGCGAGGTGGTAGTAATTGCGAGTTTAGAGAAATCGACGGTCGATCGAGGAGCCTTTTGCGATTGAAGTCGCACACGAACGACATCAAGGGGCGTAACTGTACAACGTTGATTAGCATAAACCAGGTCGAGGATGAAGAGAGATACCTACCAAGTAATGACGTTAATAAACTGCCCGACATGGCCGACACCATCTTCTGCGTCGCTGTGATATCAACAACTCCATTATTGTTACTCCCAGCGCCTGCCGCCGGTATTGATTTACTCCCACTGAGAATATCCCTCCCGTCGTTGTTGGGGCCCGTTGGTTCGGCATCCATCATATGGCGTAGCGAAAACTCGTCATCGGCTTGGAGGGGGTTCTGGTGGTGATTGTGATTGTGGTGGTGGTCGTAGCCACTGGGGCGATTTGTGCCGACAGTGGCCATTATTGGGGTAAGTCGAGTATATACGTATTCTCCTCAGTTCATGGTCGAGCAATTGGCGAGAGAATCAGATCAAAGTCCGATGAGAACGAAGAGTACTGGAAACTCAAGGAGGAAGAAGGAGCAGTAGTAGGTTTATGTGAAGGTTGTCGAGATAAGGAAAAGGCAAGCTGAGGTGTCGATGACGATGACTCGATGGTAGCGGTTTTTGGTGGAGAGGTTTCGCAGTAGCGGCGATCTAACGGTAGAGAAAAAAGCACCCTTTTGTCCCCTGAACAAAACAATCGATGAGATGTTATGTTTGCGATGTTGACATTTATTTTTAGAGTTCCGTCCTGGAAGTTGAATGCCGAAAGTTGATTGATAAAAAGTGTCTTTTGCTGTGGAATTAAAAAGAAAAAGACAGACTCTCCGGACGAAATCCCCGAGGCCGGCCGGAGTAGGAGAAAAACGATTTCGGTCTGTCGGTCGGTCGGTCGGCTAGTATCGCAATCAAATTGCGCTTTAATAGTGCGACCCAGAAAGAGGAGAAGTCAATTATCGATGTTCTCTTATTATTTTGTAGTTGTCCTGTACAGTTTTCTCTTGAATATACTTATCGCATTCACTTCTTACCAAGCAAATAATCAAAACATTATGGCGATATCGCCTCCCCCCCCCCCCCCATTGTTTTGCTAAAAGCCCGGGGTCCGAGCATCGGGGATTGGTGCACAAAAAACAGTTTGCGCCCTGTGAGGTACGTACCGTGGGTATGCGGTCATTTTAGCTGTCGC
>JABSTL010000860.1:0-33262 GCA_013759095.1 Fusarium sp. NRRL 29148
AGATCCCACCCTGGTTGATGAGTGCATATCCTCGACACCCTAGAGTGAATACCTCTGGTCCTCTCGATCTGTCCGCAAGGACGGCGGTCTTGCCTGCTTCGGTGGGTGGCTGTATAGAGATGGTTGTATTTGATGATCTCGACCCTGATTGCGGTCTTGCCTTCGGGCGCGCGCTTGGGGTGGGTGTTGATGGACGTCTGACAGGCGTGTTTTCTTCTCTTTTTCGTTGCTTGCTGGGGCTTGCCCTGGGGGTGAGGAAGAAGCTGTGCTGTGATGTTAAGTGTGTTGCTGTGGTGACTGCAGGATTTGAGCGACAATTCAGAACTTCTTAATTGAATTTCGCAACCACGCATCCTTTTTGTGCACAAGTCCTGCTGGAGTGCATGTGGATTCCCGAATGTCATGCTGATTAAATATTCTCTAGAGTCCTGTCCGAAAGACGCCTTTGATCTCCAAGATTTGTTTCAAACCCACGCACTCCGTCGTTACCATGTGCCCACCCGACCACCCAATGTTCTCATCAATCGTCGCATTCATTCATTGATACCTCGTCGTCTCATGGCTTCCGCCCGTAAACGTACCGCACCATCATGTATCCATGAACCTTCCGACTACAGATCGCTTTTCGCATCGCCGCGAGGAACTGCGGGTATTCCTCCCTCGGCCAGTTGAGCACGTTATGCCAAATATACAACGTGTATCCTACCAAGAGTCAGCGAGCGAGCGAGGAGATGCGATGGCGGATACATACCCTCAATATCGTTTTCCAAAGTCAACCTGACGTACTCGCCCAGCTCAAAAAGCTTCCGATCACTGGTCCATCCTCCCACGGGTAACTGCAGCCCAAACATCGTTAGCAGGCAGGGTATCACCTCAAACAATTCCGCCGTCGCACCTTGTAATCAAATATCCTGACATCCGTGAAACCAGCCTCAGTGATACTCCGCTCCTGCAGCGCCTCCTGCTGAAGGAAAAAAGTCCTCCCCGTTGCTGCGCCGCCTTTCTCGTACAGATCCGCCCACTTCTGGAGGGCAGGCTCGCTGTCTGTCGTTCCGTCATCGGAGTAGAAGTGTATGTCAGCCTCGCATGATTGGACCCAGCCACCGGGTGCACAGCAGCGATATGCTTCTTGGAAGAGGGCAGGCCAGTCTTGGACTGCGCCAAAGAGGTAGCGGATATGGGTGAAGTCAAAGTAGTTGTCTTTCCAAGGCCAGGGGAGAGTTGCATCTGCGATCTCAAAGTGCACGTTTGGAGGGACCCATTCGGGCTGGGTTGGTGAGAGGTCTGAGCCGATTACTTGAGCGCTTGGATATGCATCTGCAAAGTCTCTGAAGACATGTCAGTCAATTGAAGTGAGACGCAGGCAGGGAAACTTGCATTGCCCATATTCCGGAGCCAGTTCCAACATCGAGAACTCTCTGGACATGGGGCGATATGGGCGCCAAGAAGAGGTTGTTATCTAGCAGTATAGTGAGGTAGTGATGAGTGATGTCAACCGATTGAAGCTGCTGCTCATCGTTCGGCATGACATATTCATGAGCATAGCGATCGCTGTGATATGTTCTCCCTTGAATAGTTCTGTACTCGAGAATGCTCGCCGTCACCGAGTCTGGGTACATGAAACTGGCACTGAGCGGGATATGTGAGTCGAGCGGAACGACGAGACACACGGAGATATGGAGCAAACTCACGCATCGGACCCAAGAGCTGAATCAATTTCATAACGATCAATATCGGAAGTATCCTACAAGCACGGCAAAAAAAAAAGACACAAGATGTTAATTCTCAAGGATTATTACTCTACAGGTTTTATGTAAGAGAGGGAGGGTACAACGCACCTCAGGGTCCTCTGCGGGGATGAGCTCAGCCTGAGGAGCGGGGGAAGATGGAGCAACGGGGGCCGCAGCAGCAACAGGAGGAGAGTCAGTAGCAGTAGCAGTGGGGGTATCTCGAAGTTGTTGGTCTGTCATGATATATCGCGATCCATAAGATTACTTGATACAGTCAGTTACTTTTATGTGAGTGATATGGGGGCCGTGAGTGGGTGTGTTGTTGGTTGAAGGGCCTGGATGTTTTGTAAAGAGTGGAGATGTTTCTGGACAGGGTTAGCGTACGTTATATCAGATATCGATAGATGATGAAAGGGAAAAGAAGGAAGAAGAAAGAAAACGAGAGGAGTGAAGAATGAGTCTAGAGTCTAGAGCTAAAAAACCAAAAGGTCGGTATAGCAATAAGCAACCTTGATTATGAAGAACAAGGCGAGGGAACCGAGAGAAAGATCAGAGGCAAACAAAACCCAACCGACCCCTCCTTCGTCTCCCTTTGATGGAACCCAAGACGACCCTAGACTAGACTAACTAGAGCCTTGGGCTGTGAACCAGAAAGTTACTTGTACTTTTGGCTCTGTTTGCTAAATGGTGCTGCACAGTAGATCCCGTCGCTCCCGTAAGCGGTGTCTCAGTTCATTACCTACTAAGGTCAGTGGAGGGCTGCTTTTAGTCTAGTGCCTTCTTTTCTCAACCTTGATCGTTACATCACATCAACCGATAATCATCACTCGTGATAGCTTCAATGTAAACTTTTTTATCCAATGAATTCAAGAGCGTCTATCGCTCGTTCATTTATAGCAAAAATGCCTGATCCTCCTTAGTCCCTAGTATCACGAATGCTAACCCCCGTACCTAGTTAGATCTAGTGTTTCTCGCCCAAACACACTTGTCTCATCACGTTCTGGTGAGTTGCTTCCACCATTCATAGGAGATGCACTCTTCCTCATGCTCCCCTTCTATGAGTCCACACCAGGTGTTGAATTCGTCCTTTAGGTCGTCAGGGACCCCTTCATCAGTAAAAGTTGCCAGCATCTGCTGACACCACTCGATCACATCAACCTCGTACCAAGGCTGGACCTGATCACGGTCAAAGTATCTGAGGATAAACTCGATCTCGTAGCCGTGGTGCTTCTGCCAGAAATACCGTCTGTTCTCGTGGAATGCCGCTCCGCTGATCCAGCTTGTCAGATCACGACGTCTGCATGCATCGAACCACACGAACCACATGTACCATGGATTCCACTCGGTATCAATAACGAATTCATGGACGCGTCCAGGTCCATTGCGACGAGTTGTGCGGCTGATATCGTGCATTAATTCATACTCGCCGGCGCAGTAGGGTCGAACTGCGTTGCATAGCGTCACCCACGAGCGCATGAACTGCATTGGCACCACACGCCCATCGGCAGTGATTTGCGCTGTGATGGTGTCCAAAGCTGCAAGAATATTCTTGAGCAGAGCTTGCTCCAGAACGTCGATCATCTCATACTCGATCATGATGTCGAGCTTCTGCCGGAAAATGTCAGCGACTTCTCCAGGATACGATGCCCTCCAACGGGTCACCGATGGGCTGTGCAAATCAGCATGAAGCGTTCCAATAAGAGTGCCAATGGAACTGACACCTACCCATTCATCGTCTACACGAGGTCTCTTTCCCTTGCAAGTCTTCTTGAGCCCTTTTGGACACTCGTTGTAGAAGGTTAGTAGGCTGACGCCTCGACTGGTATACTCCTGTAGCATCAACTCCAGCAGACGGGGTGGAATGTGTGACTTGAGGGCCAGGTCCAGCGGAGATTCCGTGAAGTACGTCTCTGTAATTGCACCTTCAACAAAGGGATATGGTTCCGTGTCCGCCCAGTTCCAGACCGGATGGTAGAAAGGGGACTTGTCGGTGGCTAGCACGCCGTCGAGGACGTTGGATCGAGTCGGGTTCGGAAAGCCATAACTACTCAGCAACTCAATCATGTTGAGATACATTTCAATTCCAGGTCTACCAATGTCAAGTTGGAGTTGCTTCAAGAGTCTTGTGGGCATGTGCCCAAGACCCATGTCCAATCTCTGATACTGAAAACCGTTCAGCGATTCACTTACCAAGTTCGCTTCCCCGTCAGCGCCCTTCTCAAGGAGCCACTGAAGAGCCACGTAGACACTTGCCCGAATTACCTGCTGCATCTGTTCGCTTCGCGGACTATTATGCTGCTCGTCCAAGTTGAGGAGTAGAGCATCGATGGGTCGATACTCCCTCCATGACGGTCTAACAAGCCAGCTCATTTCGACTGGGGCTGCGCGGTGTTCTTCACAGAGACGCATCATCGGCAGGTAGGTCGATTCAACAGCGCGTCGGAACGCCCTAAAGTTTGAGGCGCGGAGGACATACGGACGGACGATCCGGCACATTTTCGAGCAGGCCAACATCAACTTACACAACGCATCGACGCTGACATCCGTATCTTTGCTGATAGTTTCAGCGATAAGTGCCTGGAGCTCTTCTGGGAGGCCGAGAAGAGTGTTGGCCGGGATGAGCTCAGAGCTGGAGCCTGAGGCGGGAGGAGGTGAATTGTCTTGGGATGACATGATTGGAGTGGCACGAAATACTACAGAGATAATTTTTCTGAGAAGGAAGAGGTCGTCTGGGTTTCTCAAAGTGATGAGGAGAATGTGTGAGTGAGGTTTAATCTCTAGTTGATACTGTAGATGAGTGCCAGTTTATACTCGCAGAGACGAACAATTCTTTACGGGAACATAATGAGAAACCAGGACAGCTAATACTGCTGTTCGATATACCAACTATACAATGACGTTGAATTGAGGAAGAAATAATCTGTTCTTTTGTCCGTGGATATGATGAGTGCGGGAGATCTCATCCTGTCACCACTGAGTCTTAGGGTGGCATGTGTCGTTGGAAACAGGGAGAGAAGCAATAGCACCCAGGATGTCTCTCAGAATAGAGATCAGAGCCTTGCTATGCAATACCCTGTGCTTGGGGGCGTGCTAAATCTGGATCGTAAATTCAGTCTGACCACTGTCTGCCAAGCGGGATAGATCACCAAACAACTCCCTTTAACACAAGAGCATCTTGTTTCTGAGGGACTAAGTAAATCGTGGAGAGTGATTGATACAGCGAACAGCGGTCGGCTGTCAGAGTTCTTCATTATATTCTCATAAAGAGTTGTTCGTCTTTTTGATAGACAACAAAGAATGGGCATTGTTGAGATAGAGACACGTAGTTGTTCCAGATAATACTAGCCATGTGAGAAGATCTATGTTGTATGTCCTCAATCTGATTAGGATCTTGATTCTAAAGAATAAGAAGACTTAGGTAATCTAATATAAATTTAGGATGAACTTATGATACCTAAGCTTAGGATAAGTTTAGGATACCTTTAGGATAAGTTCAAAATACCTTTACTTGATCTGGCATCTTTTTGCTCCCCGAGACCTGAGTAGCAAATACATGCATGAACAAGCAACGTCCTTGGCATCGGTTCGAGCCATCTACTCAATTGCAGCCTTACCGCCATGGACGTGGATGGTAGGATTGTCGGTGCTGAGGTGATGATCGGTGTCTTCTTCCTCGATCATCGGGATGTTGTCGTCTTCGTCCAGCATTTCCTCTGTGATGGAGTCCGGATGTACGTTATGCAAACAAACACGCTGCATATGGGTCGTTAGTGGAAAGCCACTGATACATAAAAATATGTCTAACCTTCCAGTACTTTTCGACTTTGGTCTCCTATTGGTACGTTAGAGATTTACCCAACTAAGAGCTACAATAGCATAGCATACCTGTTTGACCAGGAACTTCTCATGTCGGTTGGCTTGGCCTTTCTCCAAGGCCTGGATGATATGCTTCTCCCACTTCTTCCGCGATACACCAGGCGGGGGTTCGGATATTTCCTTTGCCTTCCCCTTCGCAGCCCATTTGTCCAGAAACTCCTGCGAAATGGGCTCCTCGTTGTTCTCCGGCGGGCCATCCATGGTTCGAGTAGCGAGTGTACTGTTATAAGCCGCCCGAAAGAGTCGGATCAGCTCAAGTGACACTTGTTGACCTCCATCTATGCTAGAAAGCGCTCGAGGTCTGGATGTCCTGTGAGAGACCGTGATCAGCTAAGACTGTGCCCGATGGCCATTCCTTTCACTGAACAGCGCTTAGAATGTTGGGGGATTCTTTACGAACCTTACGATTCCTCTGTGAATTCAACGATATGTGTTGTTTCATGCGATCAGTAGATAGAGCGCACGTATACGACTGTGCGAGTGGATGCTTTGGGGATAATAAAGTAGAACAGAAGAAGAGGTGATATTCTGGAGATGTGAATGTGTAGGGGCAGAGATGAATATTTTACAGCCATTGCCCTAAACTTATGATGATGCCACTGAAATTTTGGGAAATGGAGCTAAAAATGCGAATTTTATTGAATGACAGTGAATCATTGCCCGCCCGGTCGCTCTCAGAAAAGACTTCATTCTCTCTCCATCTCCACCGCGCCTCCTTTTCTCCTCCATCACCATCATACTTCACCCACTGCGAACCCCCGTTCTCTGATGAAGAGTTTATATGCAATGCCTCTATCGTTATGTCGCATTGCATTTAGAACAGCAGTGAGATGTTTTCCCCTTGGTTTCTGGTAAGTCTTTGCATCCATATCGAATGGTTTCTCAGTTTTCTACCCATAGAATCTCCAGATCGCTTCATTACCATACTGCGTCGACTTCAATTTATCGTGTCGTACTACTTTCGGCCATTTACCGCGATCTTTTTTCGCTGCAGTTTCGATTCAACGTCGAATCCAACACTGCACTGGCCTCCTATACATTTCAACTCCTTCATCGATGGATAGCTTGCAATAACAACACCTTCCATGTATTCTTGCTGACATCAGTCCCTTTGCGTTACCCCTGAAACTCCTGAGTCACCATCCTCCGCCTCAGCAATCGAGAGAAACCGCGAGCACGTTTCTCTGCAGCCCAAAACAGTCTGACATCCGAAGAACTCGAGAAACAGAAGGAGCAGAACTTGAAGTTCGCCCAAAAACCCCTTTCCCATACCCCTTTCTATATGCCGAAACTCTCCAAGAAGTGGTTCATTGAGTTCTTGGAAGATGAGCACCCTGAAGCTGACGCCCAGGCTGGATTTTTCGCCTCTGGTAGCGATGATCCGAATCATGTTCTTCTCAAAGAGTACTCTCGATACCTAGCACGCTCTCGTGTTGGAAGATTGGGTGCTACATTGAAGGTCAACACTGCCATTGGTTACATCAGCTGCCTCTTATGGTCGATGGAGCGAGAACCTAATCGTTCTTATAACAATGACATTCGGAAGCAGATGGGCTTCTTCAAATCAAACAACTTGGCCGTTCAAGAAGGCCTCACAACGGAAGCTAGGCCTAAGCTTTTCGCCAGCTCGAAAGATGTTTCCTTCATCGTGTCCAAACTATACGAACCAGAATATCTAGGCACATTTGGCTCGATGCGCACGGTTCTAAACCTCACATTATACATGATGCTCATCATATACACGTGTGGCCGCAGGGGGGGGATTTACAGGGCATCGTTTGGCACACGAAAAAATTTGCCTTCGATGGGAGGACGCTCAATTCTACTGTTTTCAGAGCGTCGAGGACGATACATTCGACATCCACATCAATCTCAAGATCTGTTAGGCAGGTAAAGTAATTTAGTCTAAACTTAGGTGATTTAGTACTAATTTAGGATAAGTTTAGGATAAGTATCTTTACTCAGATCTGATGTTTTCTTGCTCCTTGAGACCAGACTAGCAAAGGATACCACTCTCGATGACCCTCAGTTCAAAATATTCCCCTTGCCTTATTACTACCATTTTCAATGGCTTTCGAAGATACTCTCCGTCTTCTCATCAACACTGCTCTCACGGATGGGGTTTTCAGTGAGGGTATCAGCAGTTGGAATGATCTATCTCAGATAAGGTTACCGTCTCACATCGTCAAGACTGGTCGTCGGATTCAGCTCAAGGAGGAGCTGATGGATGTGCCGGTGCTCAGACGGATGATCCATCACAACCTGAAGAGGACCCGTCCAGATAGTCAACATCTCACCAGAAATCTCCAGACTTGGACAATGGTGTGGTATCGAAACGAAATTTGTTGGGTACGGCCTGAGCCGTGGACTACATACGTTTTAGCGATGAACGTCAGTGACGACATGTGCACATTCCTTATCGGACATAAGCCAGGTAACAACACTTATGTCAAATACTACCAATCCAGGGTGTCGACGGTTGACTTCCCATCCATGTTTCGTGGTCTTGATCAGGTCTCTACCTTGCCGCAGAGAAGCGTTCTACTCAGCCGAAGCGACGATGCTCCTTTGACACTATCATCACAAGGACTTGCTCTTGTTATGGCTTGTCCTTCGGCTACCTGTGCTATGAGTTGCCTAGAAATATGAGGTTCTGGTCTGCACAGCAGCAATAGTTCATGTACCTTTCTATGGGTCTAGAGACAGAGAAGCAAAGAGTTTGTTTTATTCTTGATACGATCCTATGCAAATTGACGCCTCAGTTCACGAATATACATCTAAACAGGATAATACCTACCTACTTGAACTTACCTAAAACATACAACATCCTGAACGATAGCTCTATCGTCTGCCCCCCTTCACGTTCCATCTTCATCGAAAAGTAGATCAACGTTGTCACGGTAAGCACGGCCCCCGTTTGTATCTAAAAGGTGGCACCGTTCAAGAATGATAAAGTTCCAGGCATCTAAGGGCATGTTGACCCAATCTTGTTCCGTGTTATCCTCGAACCAGGACGGCTCGAGCTTGTCGTGAACATCTTTAAAATGAGCTGACCTGGTGATGATCAGGGACTCAGGGGGGTACCATAGCCTTGGGATTGCAAACTCATGCACGGGCCTCTCGACCACGGGGCGAATTGCTCGCGGCGAGTCTTCTCGAGAATATCGACTCCATACCCTCCGGCCCAGGAAAGGGGTCTGATAGATGGAGACGCAGAGCTCGCGCCAGCACCATGACCCGTCACGTTCAAAGTTGAGACGGTCATCAGCCCTCTGCTTTGCTTCGATCCTACGCAGAGCTCCAAGGATGTTTTCGAGTACTGACTGCTCATTGTCGTCAATCCCATCATGTTTGACCAGCAGTCTGATCTTAGCCTCAAAGGTATCGGAAAAGTAACTGGGACTGTCTCCCTTATATATCCACGGAGCAATTAAGTCATCGAAAAGGATGAAGACCAGTTCGTGGAATCCTGTCCATTCGTGCCAGTCAATGTTAACTCGATCGCCAGGGGCGGGGCGAGACTTGAGAGTCAGTCCCCGGTCGGAGAGCATGTTGTTGAGAAAGATCTCGAACAGAGCTGGAGGGAAAGCTGACTGCAGCATTATCTCCATGATGCTGTTGTAGCCCTCACCGAATTCCGGGTAGCTTGGATGTACGCCCCTCCTCTCGATAGACACCCTGCGTAGCGATTTAGATGGAAAACCTAGACCCTTGCTAATAAGGAACTCAGTTACCCGGCAGATGCCACGATGGCTATCCGCATCTGTTGCTGTTGAGAACATGGTCAGCACATGGGGAGAGAACACAGGAAAAGTTCTTAGTTCTCCCCTCTTCCGCACGACTCGTTGGGTATGATACCCGTTAACGAACAGCCACTCAGCCACTTTGATGTATTCATCAGCTGAGCAGTGCCCATCCAGAAACCCAGATGAAAGGACATCAAGCGGTGTCAAGTAGACTCCGCGTGGCCCCGTTCCCTCCCAAAGTTGACTGGTGGGAACGTTTCTGTGCTTGAGACACTCAATCATGAGATCGAGATTGCCATGAGAGCAAGCAAGTTCAAAAATATCTCGCCTACCGTCGTAAACTTGCTTGAAAGTCAATTGGAAGAGATGAGATGATGCGTGGTGGATGTTGACATGATCTCTCCAACTCATTTCCTCATCGTCAATAATGGAGAAGAGAAGTTCATTGGGTAGATCAAGTAGACCGACCTTCTGGGGCTTCTTCTTGCTTTCAGTAAGAGGCATCTTTTCGTCGTTGTCGTTGATAGAACTTGGTGGTGTTTGCTCAAGTGTCCTAACTGTTATTACTCATGCCCCAAGGCCTTCTTTTATACCGATGCCTTGTTACTGAACAGCCAATTTCCGTACATCTTTGACTTCTGAAAATTACATGCGGTTACACAATATCCGAGAGAATCAAGACTACTGTGCATTGCCCTTACACGGATTCATTGTGTCTTTTAGACCTTGGTATGAGGCAAAGGAGTAAGGATAACGGTAAATGATGTATTACGGAACATGCTCCGACTACCGAGGACGCACTACTGGGCCTTTCTTTGTTAAATGAGACCGAAAGTGAGAAAGACTCGAAACTAAAGCGGTGTCAGTCTTGTTCTCTTCTTTCTGGAGTCGTCCGTTCAGACTAAGAGACAAAGAGAGCGGGCATCTCGGAAGCTTCACTCGTTATATGTTCAAGAACCTTACTTCACTAACAGGAAATGACAATAAATGCATCTATGGGTCAGTTTTGTCTTGTAAAGATATACCTAAAGAACAATAAACGACCGGGACGTGTTCTAATGATGGAAGCGCGACACAAACAGACGATTGGAGCAGACACCAACTTTTCAGTAATTTTGAGAAATTTAAGTGACTTTTAGTAAGTATATCCTCATTAGACGATCACTTGGTGCTATGTCTAAAGTGCTTGAAATGTAGCATTGCTAGGAAAGGCAGTTTGCAACCCCTGCGGACATATCATGTAGCAGCAATTCCCCTTCACTCCAATGGACACTGTCCATTAGTATAGCTTGACCCTATGAGTCCGCTGGTTTTTCTTCCCATATCGTCTTTCGAGGCGTTCCGCTCTCAGCAATAGACGCTCTCCATCTATAGCTGAAGCCTGTTGGTATGCGGTGATTGATCCCAATATTCTCATCTCTCACTGTCGTGGAGTATTTCCAGTCTGTCGATAGTGTACCACCCCCTCAACGATCGAACGGTAAAACACCCATGGAGATTGAGATAACTTTCTTCGTCGTTCTCCAGGCCCACCCTCAGATCCTCAAGTTCCTTCTCCAGCTGCACACCAGTGATGGAAAACTCGACCATGGCCATCAGAGGTGGCCTGTAGTGTTCGGGGACCTGGCTCCAGGCGGCTTTTTCCAGATCAATCTCTACGGTGACTTTGGGGTCTTGTAGCACGCTTGCTTCGTTTTTGGAGGCTGTCCAACTCCATCAGTGGTCACTCGAAAGAAAGCCAAGTCAAAGGGTTTACCTCTGAACTCGATTCCATTTCTTTAGTTTCGTAGAAGAGTTATATACGGATCTTCTGTTCAGAAACTGAGTTTGCTTGAGGATAGAAGGCAAAGAGATGAGAGAGGAGGGATGAGCAGAAGAGCAGAGGTTTATATACCCAAGAGAGAGAAATTATGGATCTAGGTTGACTGTGAATCACTATCGCATTTACCTAACATAAATTTGACTGTGAATTATTGCCATATAGGCGATTACCATAGAGCTACGGAGTACCTGACGATGAGTTATGCAGAAGGTAAGGCACAAGTCCAAGTAAGTAGGGCATCAGCACGACATAAACTATGATATGGACATTAGTTATCTTTAAAGGATGCGAGCTACAAGCACGGATGGCCAAAGTATCACCTTTAAATACAAATCCAATTTTGATAGACGCAACAACGTGGGGCATAATGTTGAATTCTAAGTTCCTCAATCTCCTGATATACTCGCTCTCGCTGCAGCCAGACTGCTAAAGCAAACACAACCTCACAAGCTACTACCCAATTTGCTAGTCTTCACCATCGATGGACCAACACGCCCCTCGCTTCCAACCAGGCTTCTTCAGCTGCTATATGCTAAAGCCAACCCTTGGAGTCCATTTTCCACTCTGGGACAAAAAAGTCCCAGTCGCACAGGGGCATGTTCCACCACTCACCAATACTTCTGCCCTCAAATTTCGAAGGGTCAATTGGCCCTCTGTCTTCAGCAAACTGCATTCTTATCCAGTACAGCCTTTCTGCCGGGTACCAAGCGTCGTACTGGATTTCGAATACGTGAATAGGGCCATCCTGATAGCCTCGAGCCCTGCCTTCGAGGACTGTTCGATCGGTAGCGATATACGCAATTGTCATGTTGAGTTCTTACCAACACCAGAGTCCGTCTTGGTCAAAATCGAGGCTGCATCGTTCTATTCTTTTTTGTGCCATCTTCTTAAGACTTCCCCAAATGTCCTTCAAGACCCGCGCTTCGCCTTCATCGACCGAGTTGTATTCGATCAGCGCCTTGACTTTGTCTCCGAAATTGTCTGCTATTCCGATGATATCCTCTAGTCTGAGCAGTACCGTGGCCTGGTTCTCGTCATCCAATGACGACCAGGGGGGAAGTGACTCGAAAATGTATCTATACATGCCCCACAAGAACGTGTAGATCTCCGTGGTTTCGTCTTCATAGATCTGACTGTTGATGGGACGGTTCAGGTTCAAGCCTTAGCCATCGAGTTGCTTCAAGAACAGCTTCAAGATGGAAGCCGGGCAATACGGAGCCAGCATAAAATCTATCAAACCTCGATATCGTGGTCCCTACTTTACGTTAAACGAATGGTCTGAAGACCTTGGAAACGTCATGCCGTTATCGACGACGAAGTGGATGATATCGCAAGTTGCTTGAAGATCTCCGGCATCAGTGGCGTTCCACACCATGTACAGTAGATCCGCAGAGAATGGACGATATTGTTCGGGGGCATCATCGGTAACACCTTTCGAGTAACTAAGCTCGTATCCGTGGTCGGACAGCCACTGCCAGGTATGCTTGAATTGTTCGACAGAGATGTTCCCAGCCCGGAATCCATCGACTACATAGTTCCCTGCGGAACGATGAGGACGTTCCCAATCAGCACCAGTTGGAGTGGCATATTTATTCAGACACTCGATCAATATATCCACGTCGGCGTGCAGGCATGCGTTGCGGAAGAAGAAAAAGTCCCTAGCCTTGAGCACTCGCTTACCTAGTGTTGAAAGAGGAAAAAGCATACATTGCGAAGTCTGCGAAGATCCTCCCACTCAAGAGAATCATCTTCCGTCATGAGTAGAAGGGTTTCAGGAGGTAGTCAAAATAGACTGCTTTGGGTCGGTTCGCGTGTCACCGACATATTGCTACTTGAAAGGTTGATGTGTGCAAAGTGATGACGATTTCTTCAGATTATGCAATGGGGTTAATTTCCTCAGGTTGTTGTTACTTGAGAGGTAGAAGTGTTTGTGACAGCAGTCCCTAACTTTCAATATATACTCATATCTCACATCTCACAGTCCATCACAGAGCAGTTCCACTGGCAGTGAGAAGCGGACTTAGGCAGAAGCACCACTGCGCTATGAACAATGCCACTGGCCTCATAATATGGTGTCTGTTCCACTGGTATTGATAGAACAAATACAGTAGATTACTAAGAACTCAGCATACCAAACAGTCACTCGCCAGTGCAACTCAGGGGCTTTCCGAAACAAGCATTTTCTTTGAACTTCGGCAGATGCCGTGAAATTGGAACTATGGACATATCACATCTCGTTAACAAGTTAGCTTCCACTGCTTTTGGCAGAAAATATCACGCAGGGGTTGCGTTTCATTCAGCTCTAGGTGACCAACTCCAACCTTGTGGATGCTTTTTCAGCCTACCTCGATAGGCTCAGCTCAACTGTCCTTTACCACAGACTCTTCAACAACTATCGAAATATAACTCCAGTGTTTCAATTGGTACTTCATAGGTGTGGGTTACGGAGGAGAAAAGAAACAAAGGGAAAGGTGTGGTCGCCACGATCTTTGCTCTGTCGTCTTTGACAAAGCTATTGTTCAACAATGAAGGACTCGTTCACATAATAGACAGCTTCGAAGTAATCTAATTGTAAAAGCGGACTCGGCCAAATCTCAATAGACTCTTGTCCACTTACCTAAACATCTCAGGCTATTGTTCCGTGGATATTAGGTGGAAACCTCTTACAAAAGACGGCTCAAGATAGAGTTCGTTGGACCTTGAGGGGGAGAAAACTTAAGTGGTCTAAGGTCCTACTAAGTTCATCCTAAATTTATCTAAATTTATCTAAACTTATCCAAGTCTTCTCATCTCCTAAACTAAAGTTCTCTTGCTTCCCCTTGCCCGGTCTTTGGACCATGTTGATGAATAAACCTGTTGATTTTTATTTAAATTAAAGACAATCTTAGCATAAACTTCACTCTTGAGTCATCCTTATAGGGAACTTCGGGATACTTTACACACCTTTTTTTTTTTTCTCTATTTTCGGTCTATACTAGTACAATATCTTACATCTAGGGCTACTAGTTACTACTTCCATGAGTAAATACTACAGCTGATTCACTCTACGATCTGCCACCTTTCAATCTATCGTCATGGCCTGTTAAAGGGTGAAATCCCAAGCACCCAGGGGCATCTGAGCCCACCTACGTCCGGCTGGTACCACTCCTTGTGGCTGAACGTGATTGGGGTCTTGCCCAGACTCAAGAGCTCGCTTCTCAAGGACTTTTCTCCTCGCATGCGCCAGTTCCTTGTGAGGACCCCAGCCTATTCTGAGGTACGGGTTAATCATCTCTGCGTCTCCAGGGTTGGTGAAGTGAAGATCAACCGTCTGATTGTGAATATTCTCATCAGAGATATAAGCAACTGCCATGCAGAGTTCATACCAGCACCACACTCCATCACGGTCAAAGTCAAGATTGCCCTGACTTACCTTTCTGGCATCAATCCTTCGCAATGCGGTGACAATGTCCTGAAGCACGTATAGCTCAAAGGCATTGGCGCCCTGATGTTGGGTCAGTAAACATATCTTTTCTTGGAGATCATCGCCCATACTACGGGTATTGTCACCCTTGAAGACCCAGGGAGCGAACATGTCATCGAACAAGATGGAGAGAAAGTCCGATACACTTCCCAATCCAGCAAAGGATGAATGCCAAGTGTGAGTGTAATCGAAAACGAGACCCTCATTGTTGACCTGTCTCATGTAGAGCTCAAGAATGGAGGGTGGGCAATTGGTCTGCAGCAGAGCCTGCAGCATGGTTGGGCGATTATCCACGGCTAAGGGGTGATAAGCTGGCCATGTTCCTCTCCTCCAAAGTCTCCTATCTGGGTGAGGGATTCTCATGCCCTTGGTGTATAGGAAACTGATGACATCGCAGATCCCCTGGTGATGTGCTCTGTCAGTCGCAGTCGGAAGCATGGATAAGAGAGCAAACGAGAAGCAAGGAAAGGGCATGCAGACCAGAGAGCGTAGCTTCATAAAAGTGAAGAGTTCGCACCCCTGGTCCGACAGCCACTGCCAAACTTCCATGAATCTCTCTGCAGAAAAGTTACCTTCGTGAAATCCTAGAATAACAATGTCGCCGGGGCCGTGAGATCCGTCGCCCCAGATATTCCAGTGCCAGCACTCCTGGTAGTTGTCTTCCACATCTCTACGGTACAGGCCATATCCCGGCTCAATGAGACCCAAGGGACCATCGGACAGGGCCTTCCGACTACACTGAGTCGGCACGGCGCGATACTGAGCACAAATAGCTAGCGTATCGAGATCACCACGAAAGCAAGCCATTCGAAAGACGCAATAGTCTCCTCCCTGGTACATGGGCTCGAGAGCAAGTTGGGATAGGCGAGATGATGTACGTCGGAGGTTGTAGTAGTCCTCCCATTCCAGATAATCCTTGCCGATAATGTCAAGTAGAAGCTCAGTTGGAAGATTGGACAGAGCATCCTGTTGTTGGTCATTCGTGTTGTTAGACGAGGACGACATGCTGATAGAATGGAATGTTGAAGAATTCGGGTTGTACAGAGTGTAGTGTTTGTTACTGTGGTGAGGATATACCATCGCTTCGGGTTCAGACAGACACAATATATACTCGTACCTTGGACTACGGAGATTCATTCATGTTCAAGATGACTTAAAGAGACTTCATCGACCATAGCAACATGTGTTCTATTGTGTAAACAAAACCTACCCGAGAGTCGATAAACTTATACCATTCTCTACGGTGAGGATATTTCCAGACTATGCAACAGACATTTGTATACCAAAAGGATAGATGAACAGGGCAATTTAGCCAAAGACAAGCCTATGTTCAGTCAAATGGCTAAAACATCAAAGCTTAGATAAAGAAAACCATCAACATGAAACACACTCACGAGTCAAGGTACCAACAGAGCTAAGAACGAAGCTACAAAGCACGCTTGAACAGCCCCATCACCACATGGGCCTAGTGCCGCCCCATCCCTTTTACCACCTGATTGCCAAACAAAACCTCACCAAAAGAGAAGCCCGAGCTGAAAACACAGGACTTTGCTTATTTTCTGTTTATCTGCTAGCAGCTAGGGAATCGGAGGACTGAGAGAAACGGAATAGTCTATCATGATATGTCACGCTAAAATCAAGCTATCGAGAGATAGTTAGACTATTTGTTCAGAGTACCTGTCACAAAGAGGCTAATCTAAGGTTCTAGAATACTTTCGGATATGCATGGACTTAACGTTGCAGCTACTAATCAATCATATTAGAACCCTTGGCAAAGCGATAAAATGAAGGACCTTCCATCTTGGGCTCTCCTTTGGCCGGCCGAACCACCACATCGGATCCGGAGCTCGCTCATCTACCGAAGCGCTCCACTTGAATACGCGGGATCAGAATCATCCCATCTTTTGCTTATATCCTTGATCCATTTTATCTCTATTAGTCTAATAAGAACAAAAGTCCACCACAGAACAACACCTTGACACTGGGAAGGAAATAGTAACATTGGATAAGGGGGGCGTGTGGGCTCTACAGATAAACCCACCGAGCCGAGACATCAACGGAATTCCCACGAATCACATCCCGGACCGCTTCTGAATGGGGCAACATGGGCCGGGAGGGTCCGTGGCTCGATGAAGCATTACACCCCGAAATAAGGCTGTAATCTATCGACAACTTCGCCGAATTCCCGTCTGCCAAGGGGAGCTTTTCCGATGCTAGCATGATACTCACTCCATAGGGTGGAGGATCAGGCTAGCTTGGCTTACACGATGGGACTCAGATAGCTTAGTATATGAACTTCACGATCTCTCACTCTCTCTGACTTCCCTCTCAGTATTCTCACCTTCATTCTTTCTCTTACAACCAGTAGCTGGGTCTCTGGTTTCTTCACTTACACACAACATACTGCCACTGTCACTCCCTATATCAACCACCATGCCTTCTCTCTTCAAGACCCTCTTCGCGGTCGCCGCCGCTCTCCCCTCCGTCCTCGGTGCTCTTCCCACCCGCGCCGAGGGTTTCGCTTCCTCCACCACAGGAGGAGGCAGCGCTGGAGCCGTCTACCCCAAGACCGCCGCTGAGCTCGTCTCCTACCTCGGTGACTCCTCCGCTCGAGTCATCTACCTCGACCGCACCATCAACTTCATCGGCACCGAGGGTACCGCCAGCGAGACTGGTTGTGCCCCCTGGGGAACTGGTTCCAAGTGCCAGACTGCCATCAACCAGAACAACTGGTGCGGCAACTACCAGCCCAACGCCCCCAAGGTCAACGTCAAGTATGACAAGGCCGGTATTCTGGGCATCAAGGTTGGTTCCAACAAGTCCCTGATCGGCGTTGGCTCCAAGGGTGTCATCCGCGGTAAAGGTCTCCGAATCGTTGGTTCCAAGAACGTCATCATCCAGAACATTCACATCACTGAGCTTAACCCTCAACACGTCTGGGGTGGTGATGCCATTACCCTCGACAGCACCGACAACGTCTGGATCGATCATGTTACCACTTCTCTCATCGGTCGTCAGCACATTGTCCTCGGAAACAACGCCTGCAACCGTGTCACCATCTCCAACAGCAAGATCGATGGTACCACCAACTGGTCTGCTAGCTGCAACAACTACCACTACTGGGGTCTCTACTTCGCCGGCTCCAACGATCTCGTCACCTTCAAGAACAACTACGTCTACCGCGTTTCCGGCCGTGGCCCCAAGGTCTCCGGCAACACTCTCCTCCACGCCGTCAACAACTTCTTCCACGATGTCCCTGACCACGCTTTCGAGATCGACTCTGGCTCAGTCCTCGCTGAGGGTAACATCTTCCAGAACGTCAAGTACCCCGTCAACTCCAAGGGTTACCAGGGCCAGCTCTTCGGTGTTCCCACCTCTGGCTCTCCTTGTGCTGCTTCTCTTGGCCGCAACTGTCAGCCCAACGGCTTCGGCAGCTCTGGCACTCTCGGTGGCACCAACACTGGCTTCCTCAGCAACTTCAAGGGCAAGACCATTGCTAGTGCTTCTGACTACAACAGCGCGAAGAACGTCATGACCTCCGCTGGCTTCGGCATGGCCTAAACTAAACACCTTGTTTGAGATGAGGTGTTGGTATAATATCGCATCTGGCAGCATGTCACTTCTTTGTACATAGTATCTTTTACATACATTAACTGGCCATACATATCAGGCCTTTGTCAATATCAGCAACATATCTTGACTTGATCACGTTGTCCCCTGAGCTGAAAGTTATTGTGATAGAATGACAATGGTGAGAAAAGACTAATCCACATGTTGACACCTTACAATGACTAGTCCATAATGAAATCCATCGTATTCCCAACGCTCATAACTCAATGACCCCCCAGAATTGACCTTCTTGAAAGTGTAAACACCAAACAATGCAGACCCTCAAATCAAGGGCTCATCGAATGTACTATGTATGATGTAGTGTATGTCCGTCCAGTATTAACAGTACATGAAAATGCACATTCTCCCCATACTACTCAACCCCTTTCTCACCAACCAGCAACTCATGCTGGGAATGCCATGCCCCTCGTAGATCTACCAATTGTCTTGTAGCTCTGATATTTACCATCAGCTCCCATGACGTCGAATCGCTCCATGCCCATAGCATCATCCGTATATCCACTGAAGTAATAGCCAATGACGACAACCAAGTAGGTCAACATAAGAATGCTGCCCTTGAAATAGTTACTCTTTCCTTCACCGTACATGTAGCTCAGCAAGAACACGCACAGGATGACAGTAACAAGATCCCACTGGGGGAAGAGAAGCGAGAAAGTATACAGCGCCGGATCACCACCCTCGGGGACACCCGGCCAAAAGGCCGAGTAGAAGACGAGCGCAGGGATTTGGAGCAGACACACTTGCAGAGCGTAAGCTGAACCAATCTCCATAGAGAGTGCAATGTTTCCGTTCATAGCGAAGGAGATGGCGTTCTGGGGTTGGTTAGCAACTGTCAGTCAATTGGGGGGTTAAAACTCTTACCAAAAACTCAGTAGTGTTGGGAACAAGGGCGAACAAGGTGATACCAAGGAACTTTTGATCAATGGAGAAACTTTCCAAAACAACATCCACAGTATCAACCAGAATTTCGGCGATGATCGCATACAGAACAGTTGCTCCAAGAAGGATGATGGAACTCTTGGCGCGACTCCAGTTGGGCGCGTCATGACCGCCATGTGCTTGGTGAGCTTCGGTAGCAGGGCCCTCAGTCTCAGCATGCGTGTGGGTATGTTGACGGCTCGCTGAAGGACGAGCGCCTGGAGCATGAGTGGGGGGCACAGTTGATGGCTTTCGCGACATGCGTTCGCGGGATGCAATCGTTGCAGCCGCGGCAGCAATCTCAGTCACCTCACGTTGGAGAATCTTGTTGTCGGCATCGCTTAGACCAGGGACATGAAGAGCAGAGCGAGATTGCTCACCGCCGCTGGATTTAGGAGGCACAACATGGGGTGTCGAAGCTGAGCCATTGGCAGGGGCGGTCTGTCCTGTTGTAGAGCTCTGGCGAGAAAGGTCTTCTGTGTAGCCAGACTGCTTAAGAGACTGTCCCAGAATACGCTTGTAAAGTTGAGTATCGCGAACATCAGCACCACTGGTCTCGGCGGTGTTTTGGGAGTGAGTATGAGGATGGCTGTGAACTTGAGAAGTGCGAAGACTGGATGAATGCATATGCTCTTCGTGTCGCTTCTCCTCAATCTCGGCGTTCCAGATGACAGCAGCGTGAGTTCGGAGAGTGAACCATAGACCAATCAAGTATGAGAAGAACAACATGGCTGCGGCCATGTAACAGTAAGGTCGAACAGCCTCCAAATAGAACCTGTCACTGAGTGAAGGAGCTTGGCTGAAGTAGCAGCGACGACAGTCTCTATTTTCGCCGGTGTTGTAGTCCTCGCAGTCCATACAGTTGAGCTCATGGGTGCCGTAGATTTGGTAGAACAGAGTAGGGCCAAAGGCGCCAACAATAGCGAACAGCAACATGGTTGATGTCACACCGGCAGACCTGGCGTTGAAGCGCTGTGTCTTTCGCTTAATAGCACCGAAGCACATGGAAATGCCCGGTAAGAACAGGATACCTGCGAAAATGCTTCCCACGATACTTCCCTCAACGAGCTGTCCCTTACCTTGAGTAAGAGCAACACAGTAGAGGAACACTTCGACAACAGTTGCGAAGAAAGCGTTGATGGCGGCACCCACACCCATCGAAGACTGGGCCGAGATTGATGCAACAGCTTGTCCGATGAAGTAAGCCAGAGGAATGATAGACAGGAGTCCAGCACAGAAGAGGAAGGCCGGAGATGTAATGAATCCTTCGACATGGAAGATGCCCTCAAGGACAATCCAATCGGCGATAACAAAGACGACGACAACCATGAGGTTAATGAGGAAGATATTGGTACCATCAACAGTGTACTTCCAATACCGAGTTCCTACGGCACGGTATGTGCAGAGGAGGACTGAGGAGCTCGGGCCATCGTCTTCACGGATATATCTAATATCGGTCTCAAAAGACAGAGCCAGGGGATGTCGTCGGAGGTGGTCAAACAGCAAGAATGTTGCCTTGCCCATGGGAATCCAGAAAACCAAGAACCAACAGATGCCGGATACAAGGAGAAGCGAAGGCGAGATGAGACAGTAGAAGAAGATGAAAAAGATGACACGTCCAATATTCCACTGGCCACGTCCAAAAAGTCGTCTCTTGATTCGGGGAGGAAGCTCTGAGGATTCACCACGTCGGCCACGTCCAAGCAAGCTCTCTGTCTCGCTGGGCTCAGAATCAATACTTCTTCTTGAACGTCCGACAATTGAGCGATTGCGATCAGGTCCAAAGAACAATCGGCCGTACTCTAGGTCTCCGCTTTGCCATTGCTCGTATTCAGAAATGCTGCGTCCTTCATCTTGGTCCTCGTCCATATAGGTCTCGTCCTTTTCCAGACGGACAAACTTGCCAAAGGGGTAGAACAGATATCCAGCGAGACCCCATAGAACTCTTCCATACTCTCTCCCACTAGGAGCAGCAGAAAAGAGCAGGCATACGATGGCCCCAATAGCTGCAAACGAAGCCAACCACCAACCAAACAGAAGGGTCCATAGCAGGTTGAAAGCTAGAAGCCAGCTGCTCACTCTTCCACCAGGCGCTGAATGAATGTCTGCTTGTGCAAACTTCTGAATTGAACGATCCTTCTTGTACAATGCTGGCTTCCATACACGAATACCGAAGGGGTGAGTCTGGTTGATGGCCTGCTGTCTGTCCTTGAGGGTGAAGCTCTCGGCTTCACTGACGTCGCTATCTGAGTCGTCCTGGCCCTCGACTGGGGTAGTCGCTTCTTCATCCCCTTGTGCTTCAGCAGGGCTCTCGGTCGATTCGCCATTATCATCGTTGGTGTCTTCGTTCTCATCATCTTCGTTCGTGTGCGATTGAACTCGAGAGAGTTGGGTCGAGAGCTGCGGTCGTCGACGATATGATTGTTGACGTTCGGCGGCATCGGCCTCTACCTCGTGTACATCGTCATCGGCTGAGAAAACACCGCCACGATAAGGCGTGTTCGAAGATGGACGTCGAGGCATTGGTGGCTTTCGTAGTCGAGTGGCAGATCGCATTCTCTCGGGGCCTCTCGCAGGACGTGAAGATTGGGTAGCGCGAGCCGAGCTGCGCTCTTGGGATGTCTCTTTTGACTGTTGAGCTGAACCTGAAGCAGCTGGACCGCTTATCGAGCCTAGGAATTTAAAATTAGCCCCGGTCTCTCGCCAAGAAAAGGCATAGAGCATGGAACCTACCATAACCCTCTGGTCTCCGCCGCACAGTGTCAGTGGACTGGAAGCTTTCTGACAAGCCCTCTGCTTCGCGAAGAACGGCAGATTCGGCCTGGGCAAGCGGATGACGCGTATCCGATGGAGATGCATTGCCAGACGAGTCGCCAAGTTGATGCCCAGTCGACGAGCTCTCCCGTCTCGAGGGATCCATAGTGGCACAGTGGTACTGCAATCAACAGTCGAGTAATATGCGAGTTTTATCACAAGAAACTTCTGTTTGATGCAAAAAGGTGAACAGACAAGAGAAGGCAATAAATAAGACACAAGCTCACAGATGCGACCAGACGTAAGCTGTACCTGTCTCTATACTTGAGAAAAAAGAGGGAATGCCGAGCATGCCAATGTCACGATGCAGCGCCGAGAAAGTCGTACAGACGATGCGACGCGAGGATCAAAACGGCCCAAGCAACCAAGAATCGCGATGAGACGAAGGATTGGGCAGCGGGACAGACTGGACTGTGCTCAGTTGGGACTGAAAATTGAGATGAGCGAGCACAACTGAGACGAGCTGGAATTTGTTTCTTTTTTTGGACAAGGTTAAAGAGAGAGGGAGAGGGAGAGTTGATGAGGGAAAAGAGATGGACGGAGTCTCCGAGCAAGCAAGCAAGTAAGTCTGTCTCTGGTAAAATGATGTTACTCGAGCTGCAGTGAGCTTTCCATGAAAGCGCAGCAGACTGCGCAGAGAAGGAATCAAGGCAGAGAGTGCCAAATAAATCGTGAAAGCTCACAATTGACTCTTGTTATTTTACGGGGAAGAAGGAATGGGTTTTCAGGTTCCGTTAGCTGAACACAAAGAAAGTTTACTACTGTTGTCTACGGATACAAATCTTACAGTACTGTAGCCGTATCCAACTCAAAATCGATGGAGCACTCTCTCACACAAATCGAGTCTGGATATGTACATAAGACGATAAACAAGCTAGACCATCGACATCGACAGAATCAGCCCCTAGTCTAGCTCCTTTGCCTGGTCCACCTTAGCCAAGCTCGCAGCTCGTGATCAACCAACCTTCCCCATGACAGCTTAGTGTGTCTTATCGCACCTTGCGCGTGCTCAACCTCGTCCAATGATTCGACGTCATTATGCATCCCCAGGGTCTTGGTTGGTAGCAGACAGGCGGCTCTTTGCACGACAGTTGACCTTGATCAACAGAGGGGTACCGAAGGTAATCGACGAGATGTCCGAATTTCTAAGAATTCCGAAGATGATCATGGGCCAAGAGAACAGACTCATCCGCCTTAGCCGGGTGCTGATCCATCTTCTTCCCTAAACTATATCTTGATACCTTAACAGCCGATGTCATGTCAGCTTCGATAAGCCTTGCATCAACTCCTAAGAGGTCTAGTGTGTCTCAGTGGGGGTAACGCGGCATGGAGCGCTGTGGGTGAGTGGCAGCCATGAGTCTGTACACTTGACGACGTCGTGAACCGTAAGGGAACTTGACACAATGAAACGGCCCTTGAAGACTCGGCATTTCAAATAGAGACTCAGCATGCAAAAGAAACCATGCTCGGTTACCACAGGCCATGATTTTAATCCCGCAAACCATTGAAGAACACGCAACATGTAATTCTCGGCTGGTTCCATCACAATGGTTCTAGCCAAACCTTTTGTAGAACTTACCCTACACCTGTAGTCGCCCGGACGACGGCACAACATAACGCCGTCCTTCGAGCAGCTCCCACCTGCTTGGCCCGTGCGCTCATTCGCTCTGGAGGATTACGAGACAAGCTGTAGCCTTGTCATCGAGCTTCAACCTCATCGCAAACCATCGCCAACACACCCAATCCCCGACACGCATCACTATCTCCGCTTCCACCCCGAACCCGTGAATCTGGCAATTCGTGCCAAATCTTGCACATCTACACCCCCGAACAATCTTTATCAGCTCGTTTCCCTGACGTCAAGGGAGCTTCGCCAAAGATGGCGCTCGACGAGTACTACCACAACAAGATCGAGGCTATGAAGCTTGAGATCCTAAAGGGACAAGCCGCGCTTCGCCGTCTCGAAGCTCAGAGAAATGACTACAACTCCCGCGTGCGATTGTTGAGGGAAGAGCTGGGTCTGTTGCAACAGCCTGGTTCCTATGTCGGAGAAGTCGTCAAGGTCATGAGCACCAAGAAGATTTTGGTTAAAGTCCACCCCGAGGGCAAATATGGTATGCTCACTCAGGTCATCTAGCTTCGAATACTAAATCCTAATGTTTCTCCAGTGGTCGATGTATCGGATAGTGTTGATATCGGCAAGCTCACACCAGGAAAGCGAGTCACCCTTCTATCCGACAGCTATAAACTCGAGAAGATGCTCCCCTCTTCCGTCGATCCTCTCGTGTCCCTCATGATGGTAGAGAAGGTCCCCGACAGCACATACGACATGATTGGTGGTTTGGACCAGCAGATCAAGGAGATCAAGGAAGTTATCGAACTTGGTCTTAAGCACCCCGAGCTTTTCGAGTCTCTTGGAATTGCACAACCCAAGGGCGTCTTGCTATACGGCCCCCCTGGTACTGGAAAGACACTACTGGCACGAGCTGTTGCTCACCACACTGCCTGTAAATTCATTCGAGTGTCAGGTTCAGAACTGGTCCAGAAGTACATTGGTGAGGGTAGTCGAATGGTGCGAGAGCTCTTCGTCATGGCTCGAGAGCACGCCCCGTCCATCATCTTCATGGACGAAATCGACAGTATTGGTTCCTCACGAGTGGAGGGTTCTTCAGGAGGAGACTCTGAAGTCCAGCGAACTATGCTCGAGTTGCTGAACCAGCTCGATGGTTTCGAGCCTACTAAGAACATCAAGGTCATCATGGCCACCAACCGTCTTGACATTCTCGACCCTGCCCTCCTGCGCCCAGGACGTATCGACCGAAAGATCGAGTTCCCGCCGCCCAGCGTCGAGGCCCGAGCGGATATTCTCCGCATCCACAGCCGCAAGATGAACCTCACCCGTGGTATCAACCTCACCAAGATCGCAGAAAAGATGAACGGGTGCTCTGGTGCTGAGCTGAAGGGTGTGTGTACGGAAGCAGGCATGTACGCTCTCCGAGAGCGAAGAGTGCACGTGACACAAGAAGATTTCGAGCTTGCCACGGCAAAGATTCTCAACAAGCACGACGACAAGGAGGTGTCTCTTGGCAAGCTTTGGAAGTGAGAAAACTGCAAAAAGGGGCGTTCTTTTATTTATCCATATTCTTGTCGTTTCTGCTGCTGGTTAACCTGCTGGGTTCGCAACAGAGCCTGGTCGTTTATAGATGGGTTGGGTCATGACAGCGGGAGCGGAGTTGTAAGGATAGAAGATTGTACCATAATGGAAACAACGATCTCAAGCGACAGAAGTAGGGTCTACGTAATATGTGAAGTTTGTGCATATATCACAAGTCAGAGCATGAGAATGATAGCCACATGATAATCGGGCTGGTTTCTGGGTGAGGTTGACACGGCAAGATTCATATACGACCTTTGAGAGGCCGTTTTTTTGGGACAGATGTAGCATTGATGAAGTCTGTCTGATCTTGATCTTAGTGACTTATGTCTTAAACATTGGCTCCTGTGCATTCCAGCTTGAGAGCTGTTAAATGCGCTTCTCTACCTGGTTTGCTCTTACACATAAACTCATCCATATCAACTTTCAGATTCTCCTTGGCAAGAGCACACTTGCTTCGCGGGAATCCAGTAAACAGACTTATGGATAGATATCATCGACTGGAACTTTGAAGTATTGCATATCACGCTTATAATGAGGGCCCCATAAGGCGAGTTCATGATGATATGGCATAAGCTCTGGATATAGACCCTAAATCTTGAATAACACCTAAAATCAGCAGTGTTGTATTATGTATCTGGGATAAGATGCGCATCTTGTGCAGCGGTTTTGGAATTCCTTCAATATCCCCTTGATCTCAAACTGCATGTTGGTCAGATCGCCTTTGGTTCAACCGGCAGCACCGTAAGCTGTCGGCTTCGTCGCCGGCATGGTGAGTTTGGAGCGGTACTGGGTGGAAGAGGGATTCAATCTAAGTCAGTAAATGAAGGAATACTGGCGTGGCTTACCAGGTACGCGCAGTTGAAGATGCATGAGAGTGAGAGGGAGGAATGGGAAGAGAAATGGGAACTAATCGAAGAATGCTGCTTAAAGATAATAGCTATAGATAACATGGCCAAGGAGAATCTTTATAGAGAAGTTCTTTTCCGGTGCCTATCTTTGCATGGCTATGATTCATTGTGCAGTTTCAATGCTGACCAGTGTTGACATATCCGCATTTTACTCCTTGAATCACTGGCTCTCTCTATCTCCCTCCCGCGCAAGTCAAAATTCTAACAACACCGTGAAAGTATTCTTCATCCATCCACCCTCTGATAATCTGATCTACCATCGAATATCCCATTTGACTGCAACATCGCCCGTGACGCTTTGACGATGTCCAGCCCACCCCAAGACGAGGCCGGGTTGAACACTCCTCACAAGAACAACAGCCGCGAGAACACTGCACCCAACATTGAAGCACCCCCCGAGACTGATCAGAATATAGAAGCCCCGAAGATACCGAACCAGGAGCAGAAAGTTCCCAACCCCATGACTGGCTCTGATCTCGGAGATCCCGACAAAGAGCTGGCATTACTCATCAAAGAGGAAATCCGGATTTTCCGCTCACTCTTGCACGAAGGGGAAGAAGAACAATTTCACAAGTTTTTCGGGGCTTGGATACGAGAAGATATGGAGAAGCGCACGAAACATCCCCAGGAAACGAAGACGCAGAAGCAGACTATGGGAATACAGGAAGACGTCGAAGAGGGGAAGCAGACAGATACATGATGCAGTATCCCCCCGAAACTGACGATATCCTTGATCTCACATCTGCACTCGCCGAGACTCGAATTGTCCAGTAAGAATTATAGATGTCGATAAAAAGATGGAATTGAGGTACTAACTATCCATCAGGTAACTCTGATCTCCTGGACAGAAACATCCTGGTACCAGCTGCGAAGCCGATGCAGAGAGATGACCAACGACGACCTAATGGCTTGATTCGACCGTGAGGGGGAAGACTGTTTCGACGGCGGGATGGATGGCAGATATGGCAGGCCTTGGAGTATGCGATGAGATGTATGGTGCATGTTTCCTGAATGGCAGGCATATGAACAAGTCGGCGCCACTGTTCAGTCACTCAACAGTTAAGATCTGGCATGTAAATAGAACTTACGCTCAGTACGAATACACACCAAGTTGAGCGTGTAATACTCAATTGACAAGGTGGTGGAACTTTGAAGGCAAGTCATTGAGAGAATAGTTGTATATGTGTACTGTCGATATTCGTGATCCCGATGAAGTCTGTATCTCGGGTTTAAAGAGCAGGAGAATAAAGAAGAACAGCTGGAAATGATGGTTTCGTCCACCTTAGATGAAAGTTACAAGGCTAATCTCGTATTGGCCATGAAAGAGGTGTCAGGTAGAGCCTGCGAGCGTCTAGACACACAGACGAAGCTCTTTGAACTGTCACCCCATCACTGAACCTGGATGCAAGAATAAAAGAGCAATGTGCACATATATTCTTATGATGAGTTTATGTAACCCAAGCCTAAGCTTTAGGCTATTAAGTCCTAGATTATGATATATTTAGTAGGCGTACGACGATATGGTCTAAGAATACCCGCCATGTTGCACCAGTTGGTGGATGAGAGTCAATCGCCCTTGCATCGACAAAACGGTGATTGTGAAACTGCATACGGTGAATACGGTAAAAACCTCATAACGTCATGCGAATTGTCTCGAATAGCATCAGCTGACCGATTGACTTTTCTTTTTAAGCAGTCTCATGCCCTTGCGTCGGAGCGATCGCTCCGCTGACATCTGAGACATGGATCGCGTGTAAGTCTTAGTTTAGCCAAAGGTACAATTTTCAGGGAAACGTGAGGTTGGAAGTCAGCAGAAGATGAGACCTTGGCTGAAGAGTCATGCTGGAGGAAGGTAGTTGCCATGGTGCGAGGGGCAGCTTTAGAGATATGTTTCAGATTTGCACTTTGGAGGTGTTGGTGGAAGAGTTCGAGTTTGTGGCTTGAGCTTAATGCTCTGTGGTTGGTTTGACGACTCATGAAGGGAAGTAGTTCTTGTCAGCAAGCTTTCAGTTCAGTCTTGGTATCCGATGTGACCTGTCGAACACGAGGATATGAAGTATCTTGTACTATCGCTCAGGAATTCGGGCTTACAATGCCAAGAACAAGAACATGAGTCTTCAGCTCTTAGCAGGGACTGGTGAGATCGTTTAGATGACAAAGCCTATCGAATGCAAAGCATTATGCTATATGAAGGCTTCGTGTATGATGTTAAGTTTAGGCGTCTTACGGCTAATTTATTACCCTGAAGTTCAAGCTTGGGTCTCTGATCTTGATCCTCATTGAAGTTATGTAGATGTACTCATCGTTAAGCATATAATTACACGACTTCTTTGAAGGACTAACTACAATTTCCTCCTTTTGCTGTGCTATTAGGTCCCCCCTACATGGCAGTGATCAGCTATGGCGTTTTTAATCGTTCAAAATGTCCAAATAAACGACCAAGCCGTGTCGTTCCGTCCCACTTGAGCTCTATCAGACGCCGCTCGGCCCCCGACAACTGCCAGAGATCCAAGAGCTCGAGTCGCGTGTCACGCTAAACAGATTAATGCTCGAGTCTAGAACAACAATCGAAGCTTGGTATTTCCAGCAAAAAACAGGTATTTCCAGCGCACGTGTAGAAGTGCTTGGGTCAGCTGATAGCTCTACCGGTGAGGCCCGATACTATTATTTTGTGATCAAGATGAGAATGACTGTTTGGGCATTTGATATGAGTTGATTTCTGGCGGTGACAAGGATCGAGGATTGAGGGCTTGAGGTTGAATCGTGATCTTAATATGTAGGTGTTTTTGGTGATGTGCTTGTGACGGACTGTCGAGTTGGTGGCTACGAGTCAGTTGGTCATCGGTGATGTAGTGACTCTCACGGGCCGAATTAGCTCTGGACCAGACAGGAACAAAGTGTGCGATATAGACTAGCTTCTTCGAAAACATACAAGCTCAAGTGTTTAATCGAAGCATAGTATCGGGATAATTCCTATATTGGATAGCTTTGGGATAGCTTTTTCGACACGAATGACGCTGGACAACTGGCCCTCGGACTGAGCACTCAAAACGGTACAAATCATTGACAACAGTCCACCATGACGTCTCTCACAGATATACAAAAGTATTAACCGTAGAAAATATCATCTGGAGTGATTCTGCCCTCTCTGACTTTGAAGAACAAAGACTAAGGTCAGGGTACCACCCATCTCGAGGTATACAACCAGTCGGAATGGAGAACCCTCAACTCCCACATCCCACCCGAGTGGCTGCCACAGAGGCCATGTAATCAATTAAAACTGCATTTAATTCTTCCTGCCTTATTTAGAAACCGAACTGCCTCGTGTCAACACCGTCTTGCATGATCGACACGCCTGGACGCATCGACGGCAGGGATACTATGTCTTGACATGACCACAACTGATTATCGACAATGACAAATTCCCATGAGAACGAGGCTCATCAAAAGTCGACGATGTCATACCCAGTGTCTAGAACACATTGGCTTATGCGTTGTTGGTCAGCTGAAGCACAGCCAGAGCACCGAGGACGGTCCATCCTACGTCACTGAGGTAGCATAAGCCTCTATCGCACAAGGCGTACAAGGTGTCCGGGACTCAGTCAGACTTCACTGGGGTCTTTGGCTATCCATTTCCCATGGGAACGATTCTGCAGGTTTGGTGAACATGGCAAACTGTCAAAGTGGGATGGATCTGGTCCTGTCAAGCATCTCCTGGCTAAAACACCAGTTTGTTATCAGTCTCGTCTCGTGCCCCTCCCGCCCAAGATGCTAAAGGTCAGAAATTCAAGGGTCCGCCTTGCTTCGATGAGGCTAGTACTGTAAGGCGGCGTCTCGCTGGCACACAGCCTTGGCTGAAGTTGGAAATCAACGCCATGTTTCTGTGAACAACTAGCGGTAAGCGATTAAAGTTTTCGATTCCTACTCGAACAGTTCCACCGAGAGCATTCTGTCCGCAAAGACTTGAGTGAGATTGTTCTCGCCTTGGTCCCTTCAAGATTGAGGCCATGCCTGCTGGGTCTTTGTTTAGAAATAATCGCAAGCGCCGCTGATGAGCTGCTCTACTCGCGTGCAACCATAGTTGAAGAGTTGATTTGATAATCTATCCGTTATGGAGGGGATGATCTCAGGGTCCAGGCCCTTCGATGTGGATTGGATTTGAAGCAAAGACGTACGTGACGGTGAGAAAATATGTCTGATGTCTGAGGCTTCCATCTGCAAGGGTGTGCTCTTAGCGTCCGTTATAAGCCCTAATCAGGAACCGTAAGGAAACGGCAGCTAGCTACTAACTGTATTCCTCACAGGGCTTGGTTGATAATCGGGGCTTGTTAAGCTTCGGCCAGTGGAATATGGAATACCGAAAAGCTGGATAGCTTCGTCCGCGACTCGGACAAGGGCGTCGGAGTGACAGCATCAGGCAATCCTCGCATAAGCCCGAGTCCCCTGCTTATAATTGAGCATTACGTTTCTGATATCTGTATCAAGCTTTGCCTGCCTTAACTTAGTCTAAGCAGCGGTCCTTGAAATCATCCTCGCAACAAGGGAGAGAGCATGAGCCAGACAGCCTTGAAACAAAATCATAGACACAAGATCAAATCACTTAGCGGAGGAGCAGCCGTTTTTCGACATTAGCCGAAGCCGGGATTGATGGCATGGTTCCGATTCAGCTTCTGCCCTTTGGGCGGATGGCTTTTCAGCTGAAACTCCGTTACTGGGCGGGCTATCAAGATGTTACAACAGTAATTGATTGTCAAAACGGCGAGCGTAAGTGGGATGGTTGCTCTACGTCTCATCAACTACGTCATGCCGCAGCATTTAATTTCGTACAGACCTGGTCGAGACTCCGCATCAGACTTTACGACAGTTGACGCGAGATCTGAACACGCAATTCTCCAAGAGCTAAAAGTACGAAACAAACCGTGATTCGCAGTAGGTTCGTTCTAGACTCTACCGACCTCTTCAGACGGAGGTTGGCAAATGTCGAAATGGGCAGAGAACGAAAAGGCGGAGTTAAATCAAGGGAAAAAAAAAGCAAAAATCCGAGGCGGGCCGGTGACGTTGACGACGGCGCCACGCGGATTTCTGGTTGGTTCAAGCCCAGACAAACAAATGCACACACGCCCCCAAAGCGCACCGTTCCATTATTTCTTTCCAGGTAGTGGCCCTTGACGCTGCAATGACGATATAGTCAGGGGGAAGGACTCGAGAGACGGTGGCAGATTCGAGAGACAGAGGGTGAGGGGAGGAGGATGAACATCAGCGGGGGATGAATGAAAGTGTGAAGATGATCTGGATCATCGTGGGACAGGGGAAAGAGATGATGGAATCTGCATGCTTGAATGAACTCTATTATAGTGCTCAACTGTAAGAATACGAGAGAGACGGATACCGTCGTTGGTTGAAGCTTGCGCAATAAGCTTCAATAATGCCTATTCTATCAGGCCAGACGGGCTAGTACCTGCAGTTGCTACTACATTGTCGTGAGCGTCAACAGAAAAGAGTTTGATACCTTGAATCGATCAATGGATATTAGACCTATCAGAGTTCATATCACCTGAAGCTATACTGAACCTCATTGTCCTGAACTATTGGCCAGGTTGTACGAACAAACTCTCCTCCCTCAACCTCCACCGCCAGAAACTCACCAAAAGATCAACCAAACACTTCAACAAGTGAAGACAAGCGTACAATTGCGAAATCAACGATCTTCAAGGGTCCTTCTGTCCACCTGCACGAACAGCACCAGAAACAAAAAACCACTCACTCACACTCACACAACTCTGGACCGGTGTCTCTTCCTCCCCTCCCCCCTTCTGAGAAGCAAGCGTTCATTCGCTTGATGATCTTTACTACACGCGACCACCCCTAACCCCCAGCGACCGTTCTCACCGGGAGCTGTTTCTGCAGTATTATCGAATTGCTTGCTATCTGTTCAACTGGTTGGTTCCTTTTCTTTTGCACCACCCACACAGTTCTAGTCGAAACATGCCACTATGAGATCGTCGGTTCAGCAAGAGAAAATAAATGACACAGGAGAAAAGAGACTTTTTGGCAGTGTTTATGCACTTTGACGTGCAGTTGTACGGTGGCCATGATCGACGTCGGTGACTGTAACCAGACTAAAAAGCTTAGGCTACCTTACTGTAACGATATGCTTCTCTTAATGCCTCTGTTTTTTTTCTGTCTTTCTTTCAGCCCTTTTAGCGATTTAGGATAAACAGGTCCCTTCTTGCATTCAGCCCTGGCAGAGAATCTGGTGATAACTTCTATTCTATCGTAGAATCGAACGATTCGGCTGCGAGGTTTCCAGGTTTTGACTGCTTTGCTTCTTTTTCCTTACCGTCCGTTTTCTCGGCTCCCCACAGAGGAACTCACTCCACTTGCACCGCTGACGCACGAGGACATGCGATACGGTAGGTTGCAGGGGACGTAACGGTAGGATCAAGGGTACGTACAGTTGGGAACCGTATTCATTTTGACAGCTGCAGGTTTGGATTACAAACCTGTGTCATCGGACGTTATGAACGCCACGGATGCGAACAGCGAGCGGCTATTTCTAATACAGGAGAGTCAAGATACAGTAGTCTAGTCTATGGATTTCTAGAGTCTAATAAGTATTATCCAAAAAGGCAAACATTGAATAAAATATTTCTTTCCGTTCCATCACCCATTTTGGCTGTTGATTGTCCCTCTCTCTGATCCTCCTCTCTCCGATCCTCCTCTCTCCACTGCACGTCATCGTCAGCGAGACGCCACCGTCGCCATCCCACCAACCCCGACGGTAACGGCGTTTTTTCACAGGACCATCAGTGGCTGCGTGTGAGTGTGTGTACCCATAAACTTGTTGCCACCGTTCATCACCATTTCAAGCACTGCAGGCTGCATTTGTTCTTGTGAACGCCCTGTACGTGTGTTACAGCAATGCAACACGCCTTCTCTGCTCTGCTCCCTGAACTCATCTCAACTCTTATCAGCTCAACACCATCTCTTATGCTTCTTCTACACCGACTTGGAGACTGGGCAGCACTAAGTACAGTAAAGTCTGGGGCACCCTCAGTAACATACGTCAGGACCCTTCGAATCTGAAATTCGGCTACAGTCCCGTCTAATTTACTGTCGCAGCCTCTGACCTCTCTCCCCCTGGGTTTTAGGCCATCACCCCCTGACCCCTACCGGTTTTGACACCCCCACCCAGCCC
>JABSTL010000861.1:0-12689 GCA_013759095.1 Fusarium sp. NRRL 29148
AGAATATAGTTGATATTAAAATAGAGATAAATATACGGTTAAGGCATCAGGTGATTTCGATTACTTATGTATGCGACAGAATAAGCTTTCCGTTCTTCATTTACTTGTTTATCGTTTATCTCAAGGTTGAAGAACATTTTTCTGAAACACGGAAGGATCTGCTAAGCGCGGCAGGCTCCAGGGGTATCTCGTACTATAACCAATGAACGGCATTAATTGTTACGCACTGGTAGCTTGGATAGAACATTAATTATAGCAGGCGTCAGCACTAATGCAAATAGGATGAGGGCTGTACCTGAACTACGACTCCAATCACAGGAGCCCTGAGCAGTAATGGAAGGGCATATTCCGATCGATGGCGATTTGTCAACCGACAGTTGATATATAGAATGGCCACTACTTTCTCTACCCATAGGCTTGGAATCTTTCGCATCCCAGTTTCTTGTAGTCCTTCATTCTTTCTCGGTCATTCGTTTACGCCAAGATGCGTGCCACATTCTTTGCCCTGGTGGCGCTGCCATTCTGCGCAATTGCTCAAGACCCGATTCCTGAAGCTGCGCCTGCTACTACCACTACCACATCTGAGCCTTTCATTCCACCAGTGATTGACACGTCCACCGGTATTCCTGTTGATCTTAACCCTACCACTACCGACGCTATCGTTGTTCCCCAATCGACCACCGAAGGAGTCCAGGAGAACCCTGAGCCAACTACTGAACCTGCTCCTGTCGTTCAAGATACAACAACCTCCCAAAATATTGCCCAAGCTCCAACTTCGCAGGCTCCACCAGCTATCGAAGACACGACTCCAGGTTCTGGGCCCGTCATTGACACCACTCAACCTATTGTACAAGAGGGTACAACTCAACTTGATACTCAAGACACGACTACTGGGCAGCCTATTGTTGGCGACACAACCTCACAACAGTTACCTCCTGTCCAGGATACAACGACGGAGCTGCCGCCTCCGATCAACCCTACCACCACATGGCTTCCCGTAGTTGATACCACCAACCAGCCTATCATCCAGACCCCTGGTTCGTCGCAAGAGGCCGTTGGTCAGGAGACTACTACGGACGTACCGGTGCCCGTTGTGCCTACAACAACATCAAACCCTGTTCCTGGTGTAACCTCTGAGACCAGCAATCCTCTGCCAGATACTACCACTCAACAACAGCCTGTCAATGAAAGCACCACCACTGGTTTCCCGCCTGCTGAGACAACAACCGCGCAGGTGCCGGTACAGGACACTACAACAACAGCTGCTGAGCAGCCTGCTCAAACCACTACACAGCACCAAGAACCTGAGCCTACTACGGACGAGTCCAACCCTACCAGTAAGGGTGACGGCGAGCCTGTCATCACCCAGCCTCCAGCCCAAACAACTGTCGCTTCTGAGGTGGCTTCGTCTAGCGTTTCCTCCGTCTCCTCGCAGGTCGCCGCTCTGATCCCCATCATCAACAAATGGACTGAAGATCCTGAGTCCCTCACCGATGAGACTAACAAGGAGGTCGAGGACACTCACGACGACATCATCGCTGTCATCGTGTCTCTGGGCGGCAAGCCTGATGTTGGCTGCAACAAGAAGCGTGGCCTGCTTGGACCCATTGGTGATATCATTAACAAGCTCGCTTGTATGGCTCAGGACCTTACCAACATCTCGGGCAGCATCATTGCTGGTAACGTGCCTGCCGTGACCAGTGTGCTTCCTCAGGTACAGAGCCAAAACGATGACTTGACCGAGGAGGAAGAGGACAATCAGAGCAAGGAGGAGCAGAGCAAAGAGGAGTCCACCAAGCAAGAGGAGACGACCAAGAAGGAGTCCACTACTGAGGCCCCTACAACAACTGAAGCCCCTACTTCAACAGAGGAATCTACTACTACTGAAGCTACTACCACAACTACCGGCCTTCCCGAACCTTGCGGCGCTGACACTTGTGGTGGTGGTAGCGGTGGCGGTTCTTGTCCAATTGGGTCCGGAGGGTCGAAGGGAGGACAGATGGGCAGCGCGGCTGGCGAAGTCAACTGCAATGACCTCTCAACGACTACCATTGACGGACCCCTCCCTACGGACCCTTCTAAGCCCATTGACTTCGGTGACGACCCTTTTACTGCTCCTACTGCCCGCGCCGAGGCTGGATCCTCGCCCTCCAAGCGTGATATGGAGCTAGGGGCTCGAGCGTTCAATGATGACATGTCGCCCAATCCTTTCTATGTTGCCTCCCTTACTCCCCTTTGGGTGGACCAGACTGGAGCAACAGCTGGACACTGGTTCGCCGCTCCTCCTTTCGCTGGTAAAGGCTCTGCAGGAGTCAACGGTATCTATGGCTGTACCTCTGTCATTGTTGTTTCTGACTTGGGTGTCTATGTGTCTCATATCTGGGAGAACCCTGTCTTCATCGACAGCAACTGGAACCCCACGCCGGACGACCAATTCCAGACCACTACTTTCAATGCCCTCCGGGACGGAACTCTGGATGGCAATGCCGAAAGTATTGCTGGCTATGTAGGTACGGACGAATTGCCCGGCGTCTTGCATTCCATATTCCACCCCCGGGTCTTCGTCGTCACTCCCTTCACCAACGACCTCGAGCGTAGCTTGGGCATCACCACGACTTTCCGCTACGAGGATCGTGCAAACTACCTTGCGACTGCAGTCTCTGGTATTGTTCCTGGGTCTGATTCAACCGTTCTCGGTTACACACGAGTTGGTGAAGTAGAATCTAAGGAACAGTACGGATCGTGGGGTCGAGCTATCGTGGAGTTTGATATGCTTGAGGATATTGTTTTTGGCTCTGATGAGAACGCCATGGGCCAGTTCATGGGTCGATGGAGACTCTGGGTCGAGGACCAGCTTGTCACTTCGCACAAGTTCATGGTCTTCCCTGATCCTATTGCCGTTCCCGAAACTACACCTGCTGCTACCCCTGCTGCTGGTCTCCAGAAGCGTGCCGACGAGGAGGCAGCCAGCAAGTGCTTGGTCCGCGGTGGCTCCACTGGCGCAACCTCAGCCCAACCCTCTTCTACAGACAAAGCTGCTACTACGGCCGATGCCACTTCCACCACAGAGACTTCAGCAGCCCCTACCACAGATGAAAGGACTGCTGAGGCCACTGGAACAACCACTGTGGAGGAGGAAACCACCGAGGCTGCAGGAACAACCACCAGCGAGGACAAAACCACAGAGGCTAGAACAACTCAACCTGAACCTGTCTTGACAACCTCTACCCCAAGCACCTTTATCACCACCACCAGAGCCTCGTCCGATATCATCACGTCCGATGTCACATCTGATGCAGCGACAACTAGTGAGGAAATCCGCACTTACTACCCTTGCGCGATCTACGGCGGGCCTCGAGTCGACAAGCCCTATTGCCAATGCAGCACCACAGTCTCTGGCAAGCAATACGTCACTTCAGCCTCTCTGATCGACAACAGCTGCGAGGACTACACTTCATATCCGTCTCCAGTTGTCCCCGTCACCGAAGCCCCAGCTACTCAAGCCCCAGTGCAGACTCCCTTCACTGAGACCAACGATGGCACCGTCTTGGTCTACTCAGCCTACACGCTCGAGTACTTCATGGCTTATACTGTCCACGTTACAGCCACACGTGGTTATGGTGTGCCATCAACTGTTTCCACGCCTGTGCCTACTCAAACTGCTGTTGATAACGACGGCAGCGGCCAGTGTGGTACAGCTGACAGCCTGTCCAAGAAGGGCTTGGGTGAGGCTTGTGATAGGGCTATCAATGAGTTCGATGCCGATACTGTGTACAAGGGTTACACGACACGGTATAGTCGGTCCAACAAGGGTATACTTATGGCTGCCTCGTTTGGTCAAGCTGCTTGCATTGCCAAGTTTGAGTGTGATGACTACGGTATTGGAATGAAGGGTAGTGATATCATTGCTGCTCGCGAGAATGCCAAGACGAACGATGGTATTTGGATTTGTGGACATATTCGTCTATCAAACTCGTGCAGCGTCATTATGGACTACTGCACGAATTGTAATAACAGTGGTTAGGTATTTGTTTCCTATGAGACCTTTAAGCATCTAGACTTATTCTCTTCTTTCATCAATTGATTTAAGTTTCTAACAATGCTTCTTATAAAGCCTTTACACAAGATTGTTCATAATGCTTAGTCTGCCAGTCTTGTACTCTAGCTACTCATCTCTTGTGCTCTTGAACTGGCTTATGACTCTCTTTTCAGCGGCATTCTCTTCCTTACATATAATCTTGGCTTCCTGTATATTACCCCAGGCTCTACTGCCAGGGGTATCAATCATGAACTAATTGCCCGCCGTAACTTTAAAGTCCTTACGACCACTAACTCGGGACCATAGCCCGCCTTCGCTACCTTTGACAATTTAATCTACACCTAACTGTTTATCTTTACTACTCTTAGTACTATATAGCCTAGTTACACGCCTCTCGCTGATAACAGAACAGCCCATATTATAGCTAAAGTCATAAACCTATTAGATACTGTTGCTAAAAGCTCAACTTTAAATTAAATATTAAAATACTTAACTGTAATATTGAAGCTATAATATTATAATTTCCTTAAATAATATTAAATCCTATAAATATAAAATCTCTTAAGAATAAATTAACTTTAAGCTTTATAGAGAAGAAAAGCTCTATAATATCTATTGAGACTATTTATTAAGAGTCATTTAGACAGAGTTTAATATGATAAGACCGGAGAGCAGAAGTTTGCTTGATATTCTATATGATACTGCGGTCTTGTCGCTATAGAATAAAACATTCTACCTTAAGACTCTGGTGAATGACTTAAAGTTTTGAACCAGAAGGGCCGTCCTTGTCGGCATCACACTAAGGCCAGAAAGGCACAGCCTTCCTATCAAATATCCCACTGAATTATATATACTATTTCTTTGTAACACCTTCAATACCTGCCATATTATCCTTAGACCTAAGATAGCTCGTTCTAGGCAAAGTTTGTATTTTAGGAATTTGAAAATAAACTTGGCATTGCTAGCTTTACCCTTAACTTAGAATGAACTACTCTCCCTAGATAGATATACCGAATTAAAAGAACTTGGCATGTATGATCGCGGTGAGTCGCGTTGCCTGCGCGGGCGGACACAGGAGCATAGCTGCGCCAAACAGGTGCAAGATCGTTACCACCGACGCTGTTGACGGAGCTCAAGGTAAACCGAACTGGGTAGACGTACATTCAACATTACGTGGTATGATCGACGTGCCACCCACCGCACTAATGAGTGCTGCTGCCGAACGATATTGATTCTGATAGGCCCGGGAAATCGAACAGTCCACGTCGCCGGCATCGGTCGAAGTCCCTCCGATGCAAGATGAGAAATATTCCCCAGGTTCTCCGCGCCATTTCCCCGCATAAACAAGGGCAATTGGGCTTGTGACAACATTTTGGAAGATTCTCGGGTATAGTATAGGGACCCTGCTGTGCCCGGTCTACTAAGCCAGGCGCCGATTTGAGGTCAGTTCGCCACTCTCGGCTCGACTAGAACCGAGCCCAAGCAGTGCCCCCCTACAGCATACGGTACAGGGTGCCCAAGGAAAATGCCAAGTTCAGACTGTCATCATCCGGGAGAATACGATTGCACATTAACGGAATATCTATCGGGTTATTCATTGAATATCCGTCCGGCGCTAGAGTACTGTCGTCCAAACACCCGATGCTGAGCTCCTCTTTTGAGGTTTCAACTCTGGCATATAAGTTAGGGGAAATCTATAATAATAACTCAATACACTGGACAAGATAAGTCACTACAGAAGCAAAGTGAATCATTCCACCTCAAGAACTTCATATACAGCCAATATAAAATCAACATCATGCAAAGTATCCGGAAGAGTGCTGGTCTGGCCATGTTGGCCGGCGGACTACTGGCCAGTGCCGACACTAGCACATTTCAAGGGGTCAATTGGGCTGTCCTCGGTGACAACTTCGTGGATGGTCCACTAGTCCTGCGCGGCCTGAGCGAATTCGACGACTATGATACCGTCCGAGCCAAGGCCGACGCTATTTACACCGGTCTCAAAGACAACCTTGGCATTAACACCATCCGATTGCCAGTAAATACACTCACGGTCAACTCTACTTGGTGGGATGCCTACACTGGAGTGATCGATTCCGCCACTGACCACCAGCTCAAGGTGATCTTGGGTTACTGGGAAGATGGAGCGGCTTCGGGAGGCAAGATCGTCGACTTGAACGCCTGGAACGCTATGTGGGACGCTGTGGTCGACCAGTACAATAGCAACAGCCTCATCTACTTCGAACCAATGAACGAGCCGCACGGCTATACCGCCACCCAGTGGACCAACGTAGCTGCAGACTGGGTCGGCAGACACTCAGCGCTGCCCAAGGGGAGAATCCTCATAGGTGGCACGGGCTACAGTCAGAATCTTCAACCCGTCTGCGACGACAGCCGTTTGGATGGGACCTTGCTGTCCTATCATGTCTACACCTTCTTCAGCGGTCAGAAAGATTACAGTGGCTGGGTTCAGACCTACAAAAACGGCCTAGGCAATTGCGCTTCGCGCGCAGTCACAACCGAGTTCGGCGCGCCAATGGACACTGGTCTCGATTATAGCGACGCCAATAGCACGAATAACTTTGTTAGATATATTCGCGCCTTGACTGATTCCATGCGCGAGCTCAAGATTGGCTCGACCTATTGGCCAGCAGTCGGTGGCAAGGTCACCGCAGGCCAAAGTGATGACTGGTATTCGATCCAGAAGTTCCATGGCAGCGGTGTCGACTTGACTCTAAGCACGCCTAACGATTCCGGTGCTGACAGGCTCTTTTATGGCTGGGGTCGAGGTATCTAACGAAAAGAAGCAGGCAGCATTTTCAAGATAGCTCAGAAGACCTTCAAGGATGAGGACTGGACGGTATATTTAAGTTTAGAGGATCAGCACAATCCAATCTGGAGCGCCATAAGATACTCCATAAGTACCATCGTCCAAATTCATAATAGTGTGAAACCCCGCTTCTGAATCTGGCTCAAAGCTCGGTCTTATACCTGTCGACCGCTTGCTTTGCCTTCATCTTCCGTTCAACAGCCCTTCTGGGGTTGATTCCATCTACGTAGCCCACAAAAGGAGCCCCGACTTGACATCCAAGCATGTCGACCAGTCGAGACGGGATCTTGTTCAGCTTCTCCCAATCTACAGCAAGGATCTGATTCTCCAGCGGACGGACTCACGGCTGGCAATATTGAACCGTGAGTGCTCTCCGCTCTTTTTCGCATACGTTCTTGTCCCCATCCATGCCACAGCGTACCTAGAAAGTAAACCACGCTTCCTTTTTCTATAATAACAGGCTCCGCTTCGTCAGGCGTCGACACGCGTCTCGAGTCCCAGGTGTGCGACATTGGAGCAACGACCGTGGCGCCATTTGTTTTTGTATAACAAAGTGCAACCATGATCGACTATTCGAGTCAGGTTTTAAAAGTTGAAATAGGGGCAGAGTACATACAGTTCCAAAGGGGCGATGTGGACGTGTTATCGTGATAGAACCATCATCGTGATGAATTGTTTGCGGGGCTTCTCCCGGTTGGATATTGATGCTATGGAACGCATTTAGGAGAAAGTCTTGATCCATAAAATGCTCATTGAGACCCAGAATATCAGGATGGAGTACAAATTTGTTAACTGGACTTATTAAGCAGAGCCTATACGATTTGTTCTTAGCCCCTCGAACTTGTTGCGGCCACCAGAAACGGCTGGGCCGGCCTTCGAGCTAAACGCAAGACGTTGTAGCTCTGATTTCGCTTCTTCGACTTCGGCGTCGGTAAAAACGTTGGGGATTAAAACGTGACCATTTCAAACTGTTTTATCTGCAAATGAGGAGTAGCTGGTGCCTTTTGGCCCAGCCGTTTAGCTGCGCCGGTCTCCCGGTTGATGATAACGGAATTGGGGGCTTCAGACATTCTCTCCATGGTTTAGTTGTAAACTTGGGTGGCCGGTGCAAGGCGTTGATGTCTCTCAAGAAGGACTGGCCTTCAGACATATTGTTTTCTGGGGATCTTTTGTCTGCTACAGGCTACCAGTAGCTGCGGGGATAGTGTGGGGAGCCGATGAACCAAGCATTCTATGCTGGTTGAAGCTCTCAGGCATAAGTCTCACTGTACCCGAGGCGCACAATATCATAATGCAGCTGCAGGAGCTTGAATTTCCTTACGCTTTTGAGAAAGCCCGGACTATCTCTCTCCTCAAAAGATGCTAGCCCTACCATGTCCACAGGAAGTGTCTGTATAAATAGGGTGGCGGTATCCTGACGATGTCTAAGCTTTTTGCTGTTGCGGGACAGAATGACGCAAGAAACGGCGGAAGGCGTGTAATCGATACGAAGATTCTGATACGTCAAGTACAGCACAAAAGCCGAATGTCAACTCGATACCAGACGGCTGTCGCCCGCATGAACTATCTACACTCCCGTTATCGCCAGGCTGGTAAGATCCTAGATGAGGACCCACTGCACACTCTAGGCTCGAGCGTCGTCGAAATATGCCGCATCTTCGAAAGCGAGGAGTGGCGTCCTCTGTCAGATGTTGAAAGGTGCGCTGTGGGGGTAGTCCATATGGCTCTTGGCCAAGATATGGAGATCACTTTCACGTTCCTTTCGTCAGGCTTAACTCATTGGACAGATGGAATACACTTTGCCACTGAGCTTCTTGATTGGACCCTGCGTTACGAAGGCAATGTGGCACTCCCAACAGAGGCGAATGACAGATACGTGCGAGTATATGTTGACAGCATATTTCCAAGGCTTTCTAAAAGAATGCGTATACTGTTGAGGACAGTGGTGATAGACCAGTTATGGGAGTCATGAAGACCATCGCTTCCCAGGGAGACAAGGAAGTTCTGAGGATTTCTGGCGGCTATTTAGACTGCATGCTGAATCCTGAAGTGTAGGCAAGGGATATAATAAAGTTGCTTTAGTAGGAATCACTATTCTATACTGGATTGGTTATACCATATTTGCTAGCATCTATTAATACAAAAGGTTACCAAGGACTTTAGTTCTTAAACGAAAACATTTCAATGATAAGGACTAGAGTTCATGATCTATATGCTAAAGACACCAAAAGGACTGGCTATTGCAGGGGAAAACCTTCGGGCAAAAAACCCCTATCTTGGAAGATCAAAGATCAATTCGCAGTGTCCAAACCCCCCTCTTAGTTGTAGCAGCCAGAACCTCCTTGCTTGGCATAAATCTTTGGCTGAGTTGTATCCACAGCGCCATTCACAACGGGGTACCATCCATTCTTAGCCAAGAACTTGCAGTTATTGTAGAAACGGTCACCATCAAGTCTGACGTGAGGGTTTGCAATGCACTGTCACATTTAGATTAGTCGGAGATGCTTTAACGGTCGTGGTTGTAATACTTACTCGACCGGCACCATTATCGTATTCAGCCTATACAACGAAATGAGTTTGATATCAGGTGGGTGAGAATAGTAGAGCTTACGGTCTTTTCGTAATTGTCGGTGCAGACATTGAATGTAAGCTGCCAATCGTACTTCCAGCCGTTGCCATTGTTGATCTGACAGTCGCATTGCTTGTGGTCGCTGGCCATGACGGGCAGGATGAATGGAAGAAGGGCGGTGATGAAACGCATGGTGAAGGTGTTTAGTGGGAGGACTGAAACTAGTCTTGAGCGGTAAAGAGTGCGATAGGATGAAGAGATGGAAGTGATCTGATGTGTTGTTGAAGTGACTTGGATTGAAATGGGAGAAGCGGAAGGACATATTTATACATAGATATTCTCTACTACTGAACACAGAGATAACGCTTTCCGACCTTATTTGCCGTTACTCTAACGGGGCTCATCGAAGAGAGCGGTAAGCGAGATGGGTCGTTCTCGTGGTGATGGATCCAGGAGTTTCAACAAGTCTTTTCAAAAAGAACTGCCGCCTTATCTCGCCTCAAAAGTAAAGTACAGACTTCGAGTCAAAGCTTCAAATAGCACCAAGTGGGACAAGGAAGGGCTTTCTGCCCACGTATGAAGACCACGGCGGGACAGCGTACAGCAGGTCTTGATGTTCCATGCAAGACTATTACAATAACGGTCTGTAGCTGGCCAGTAGTGTAGGTAAGCTGTTTTTAATATCTACATGCTTCATAACAGTCATTAGTGTCCTTTGATCATTGAGCTAAGCGGTACTGGATATGGTCTATGGTTACAAAGTACTGCAGGCCTCGCAGACATGATGTTTCAGGTCTTGATTAATACTCAACCGCCGACCACCGCCAAACCTCTGAATGACCGAATTAATTGCTTTCCGGTCATCTTCACCGCCATGGTTTCATACATCAGAGTTTCTGAGGCTGGATCGATGCCCACATGGATTGAGCATCAATGACTACGTTCGGACCAGGCTTTATTCCTATCATGGCAGGTCATTATTGTTTCCTTGCCTCATTCAATCCGTCGGCAGATGTATATTGTCAGTGTGTATTTTGACTTTTCATAGAAAGCTCGAGCTTTAGTTTATACGGGGCTGAAGGTGGAGAAGTCATTCAATGTCTTTCGGTCGAAGGATCATCATAAGCGATTGTAATTTGTGCAATGATTCTCATGTAGATCCTTCATCCGCTTCGGCAAAAGCCGGCAGATTTTAGTCACGTATAGGTATCCATAATAGAAAGCTTGTTTTTGTTCTGAAGTACATGGTACATGGTAGACAGGAAAAGGTCTTTATGTCCTTCTGCATCTCTGCTTTTAAAAGCTGGCCTTTCGTACAATTTGTATACTCACTCTAAGTATACTTTTACACTCAATTCTTATTTCTCTTTAACAACATCAAAATGAAGCCTGCTCTTATTGGCCTCGGCAGTATGGTTCTGCTAGCTTCGGCCGCTCCGCCTTCTCATTCGCCTTCCTCTCTGGTCGCAGCAAACGATGGCCTGACTCCGGAAAAGAGAGTTGAGCTGGACTCCAGCAGGTATATTGGAAGCTATCATACACCATGGAGCTGGATCCTCTAACATGACAATGTAACCAGCTTAGAAACCCTTTCCGGCAATGCGCTGGAGAAGCGAGCGGCTAACAGAAGGATGAACATACCAAACCACGTCGGCACTGCGATTCAGAATCTCGGTGCCGTTGTAGTCAAGGCCATTGTTGATGCCGCTGGCGATCCCATCTTCCAAATTACCAATAACGGTGGGGGTCCTGCCAAGGTGTCACTTCGCGAGGTGGACATGGGGTTGGACGCTGCAAATTTGAACATCGCTGCTCATCATACCATCAACTATGATCCACTTGGCGCACTCAACCCAGGCGATACGATTTCAATCAACTTCCAGACCTAAACGTTCACGGATAGAGTCAAGAGTTGGGCATTTAGTGGTTTTTTTGCTGCGCTGTAGTTTTTCCACTTTACTCAAGTGCCCTTCTTCATTTGCCTGTATAGCAATTATACTAGACTTTACCTGAAACTACTTTACTTCTTTACAATCCTTTTTCATAGCCTTGTATTTCTTGTTCCGGGTTTCAGTAGTTGCTGTTAAACAAGGCAATTAATTATACAAATCATAAAAACAACTGCCGAACATGCATGATATACAAGCAACAAGACCACAATGTCCAGACAAATCGAACTCTGATTGATGACTTTTATACTTGCATTCGATCAACTGCCGACAGTTTCTCCCGCACGGGCAAGGAGGCTATACAAAACAGTATCAAGTGAGGACCAGGGTTTAAAGTTTAATATAAAGGTTCGGGCCGGGAACTTTCAATCTTTCTGCCATTGGCTGTAACGATATGGGGACTTATAAAAATTATAGTACTAGTAAAACTCTCTATACTTCCGCGATTATAAATGTGCGAGTCCAGTACACTGAGTCCTATTTCAGGCACTATCCATCTCTTACACTCATCACCAAGCAAAACGTCTGAGTCCCCTTGGTAACAAACTTCTAACATGAAATTGTTTACCCTTCTCGGTTTTGTCTCCCTTGCTCTGGCGCTCGCCACCAAGCCAATTGAACGCGATGTCAAGGAAGACACCCAGCATCCTTCTATTGGAGACATTAAATACAGCAAGATTGACGGTACAGACGTTGGAACGACAAAGTATGTCGCAGCCGTCTCTTACTCCTTGCCAAGCTAACATTTCACAGCGCTGCCAGGTCAGATGTCCAGGAACGAGGTGTCGTCAGCCTTGAGAAGCGTCTTGATGGCATTCATGTTCCCTACGGCGTTGCAGATCCTCAACCCATGCTTATGGCTGGAGTCACTATCTCATTCATTATGGTCGGAAAGTGGGTAAGGCAAGGAGGTCATAATGTTTACACATATGTCTGCAATGGCCTTAAATTCTCAAACCCTACAGCCCGGAACAAGGTTGTTAGTGTCGTGGCTAATGGAGTTGCTCTTCTGCGAAATCAACCAGTCCCGTCTCATTTGGCCGCCCAGATTGGTGCGCCCTCAGAAGGGTATGGCAGTGAAATTTCCATTACAATTGGAAATTCCTAGTGAGTTCAACTTAGAGGGAGATGGGAGAGTGTAGTTTAAAGAACCGCTTTAAAGAGAGCTATGTTACTTTCTACCTAAGGGGATGCTGGTTTACCGGATATATAATCCCCTATTTTGTATAGTGGTGATGGGGTTTAAATAGACTAGAAAAATTACTGAAACCAGTTTATAGATATAGATAAGTCATCTGTATT
>JABSTL010000862.1:0-20749 GCA_013759095.1 Fusarium sp. NRRL 29148
GCGTTTTAATTTTCAGATATTCTTTATATATCATATACAATAGAAGTCTAGTCAAGATAACAGATTCTCTATGTTACTACGAATATCTTATGGCATGTGACGTCTATAAGTTTTGGAGTAGCTCGCAAAAGATAAAAAGCCGCCAACATTACTCCGTACTCCGTGGAGAAGAATAGTAAGTAGCTAAGAGACCCACTGTCCAGCGATAACTGGAGGAAATGCAGCGGGCATCGGGCCAAGTCTCGGACTAATTCCATCGGAGCTTCGGGCATCTCGCATTCAGGCTGAGGTGTAAGACAAGAGAAGAGACAACTGCAGATCAAGTGTGACCAACATTTAAAAGAACCAACACTAAACAATTCAATCAAACTTACACACTTACCCGTAATCACTTCTCATTACCATACATCATGACAATTTCCAACGGCGTCAACGGTCACACTAATGGCCACACAAATGGTAATGAGACTACCTCAAAGAATGGCACCTTATTTGCAAAGCCTTACAGAGCATCCATATCATCCATCGTTTCAGAGCTTTTTGAGGACAACATCACCGCAAAGATCCTCCACGCTGCAGAGTCAGGCCTTGTCAACAATGTAAGCGCTCCTCAGGTCGATGTGAATACTTTACTGACACTGACAGAACCCGCCATTGGCATACCCCGAGTATGTGCCCCAGACTGGGTCAGATGCTGGAAAATACATTCTTCGTGACAAGCTCTTCTGGACATGTGGCTTCTTCCCAGGTTCCATATACTCGCTGATCGAGCGTCTGATTAAGTATCCCCAAGCTTCAGCTGGAGATGTCAACAAGCAACAACTGCTCAAGCAACTGCTCAATGTTGGACGAGCTTGGTCTGACCCACTTCATGAGTATGCTCAGAGAACAGATACCCACGACATGTCATTCATGATCCAGCCATCTATGAGAGTTCGTTGGGAGACTCTGCACGAGTCGACAGCCCTTGAGTCTATCATCACTGCCGCGCGCTCACTCTACTCAAGATACAACGCCAACGTTGGCGCTATCCGATCATGGGATGTCCTGTCACAAAATGGTGTCGAAATTTGTAGCATGACAGAGGACTTTCTGGTGATTATCGACTCGATGTGCAACCTCGACCTGCTGTACTACGCAGCTGCGCAGACTGGCCAGACTGAAATGGCTGAAGCAGCGACAGCCCACGCCAAGGCTTTGATCAAGGCCTTGCTACGAGAGGAGACCGACGACTCTGTTGGAAGAACCATGTACAGCACCTTTCATGTTGTCAATTTTGACCCTAAAGACGGATCCGTCAAGGAGAAGAGAACCGGTCAAGGCTACGCGGCCAACTCAACTTGGGCTCGCGGACAAGCTTGGGGTGTTCTAGGATACTCGCAGACATATAACTGGACCAAAGATCCCGAGTTTCTGGATACAGCCATTGGTCTAGCTGAATATTTCATCTTTAGACTGCTCAAGTCCCCAGACTGTGTAGAAGTCCCTGTCTCTGGAGAGAACCGCGCTAAGGGTCGATACGTTCCTCTTTGGGACTTTGACGCCCCAGTTGATACTTCTGCACCGTTGAGAGACTCTTCAGCTGGTATTATTGCTGCAAATGGTATGCTTGTTCTCTCGCAAGCTCTAGCGGGAAGTGGATCACCAGACTTGAGTGAACGATATCGATCAATGGCGATTCGAATCGTCAAGGACACGCTCGACTTCTCCCTTGCACAGGAAAAGTCGAAAGTGACGTTGACATCAGATGGAAAATTTGAGGTTCAGGACTTGAAGCCTGAAGCTCACTTTGAGGCTATTCTGAAGAATGCAACTGCGAATCACAATGCCAAAGACTACAAGAGGTATTGGGATCATGGACTGGTTTACGCGGATTACTACTTGATTGAGTTTGGAAACAAGCTGTTGAAAATGGGATTGGTATAAGTACATCTCCCGAAATTTCATATGAAGAATTAGTGAAGAGCCACATCTACTTACTATAATATAGCTTTGATATTCCTTAGTTATTCCAACGTCCAGTTATTCATAGAGAAAGGCCCCCCTTGATCGTCAATCGTCTGAGCCGTAAACATCATGTCATCGAAGCTAATAACTCGATCCAACTGCATGAAATCCTGATCCATAAGAACGGTCGAGATAGCTGATAGCTCATCTGGTGAATTGTGCTCCACTCCCGGATTGGTAGGAGATATTTGGGGAAGGAAGCTGAGATGACTGCCTGGAGGACCAGGATTGAGAATTGATCTCTGGGAGCCGCTATCGAATGAGTTCTGTAACGCGCCGGATGCTGCTCCAGCCCGATCTTGGCAGCTGTGATGATTGTCGCTTTGTCCTTCGCGGAGGTAACCGGGTGTTTGCGCAACAAAACCATCGGTCGAGTATCCAACGACATCTGGAGAAAAATCCGGATCCTCCGCACATTTCTTGTGAAGCCCGCGTAGCTGAGCACTGTACTTCCCGGGCAAGGAGGAAGTAGCTTTAGAGCGGGATAAAGGGCCTGCCCATCTCTTAGAGAAGTCATCGAGGCTTTCGACTAAAACCCAGAACTCAGGGGCTAGATCGGTTTTGTAAAATCTCCAGTGCACTACGGTATCATCAGTCGAAGAACGTAAGGATGAGCGGAGAAGTCTTACCAAGCAATGCGCGAGCACTGACGAAAACACAGAAAGCGAACTGGCTATTAACCGGGCTATTTTCTGGTGTGTACTTGAGATACTTGTGTGTAATTGTTGCCGTCTCCGCCGCAGCGATCTGACATGTCTCTGCGCTATGGGCACTAGGCATCCGTACGATACTGGTCCATTGCGGTGATGGATACGCGATCTGCTGATGCAATAATATCATAGAGGTATTGTGAGTGACATGGGCCAAGGTCAGGTTTGGATCCATGTTGATAATGGTTGGTCTTCGAGAAATATTGGAATCTTTCCATTTTTGAGGGAGGAACATCTTCCAGCTGCAATATCTGTTAGTCAATGCCTTCAAGGCGAAAAGGTGAGACGTACTGGACGAGACGTAAGTCCAGCTCCTTAAATCTGGTAAGCCAATTCCCGACTTCTTGACGATCCCTGAAGTTAATTCTCTGTTGGAGGAAGTAAGTAGTAACTCGACTCAAAGACTCTGTCGCCTCGATGCAGTAAGCGAATGCTCCAACAGTTGTCATATCCACTGTGTCATTGCCCTTGGGTGCTGTTGCGTTAGTCGATGGTGTCTCAGGTGGTGCTTCGGCGACTTGGTCAGGACTTGGGTAGTGTGCTGGAAGGAAGACAATCGAATTCCCCATCTTTGCGGCTGAGCGATCCCAGATACCGAAGTAGGGAGTTAGTACTGTTTCTTCTTTGTGCCATAGGCCTCCATCTGCTGGTAATCGTCTGCGAACATCGTCGGATGTCAAGCTGGTGTTCCATCTGAGATTGTAAGTATGAACCAACTAGTTACATTCTGGCTTGTGCAATCTTACCCAGTCATCACAGAGCAAAGCCTAAGCGGTCAGCTGGTGTCCGTAATAATCAGATGGTGTAGTTTACCTGTCGAGATTGAAGATGCTCCAGAATACTCTCCTCCGCTCCTCCTCTTGAGTCCAGTTCTGCGACGGTGACAAAGTGGTTAGGGGCTTTAATAGGGGTCCCTGTTGTCGGTCGTCCGTTTCTACACTGAGCTGGAGATACTCGACTGTCCTTGTAAGTGAGCCGATGATAGGCCAAGCTCTGGACATGTCTCCATTACCCATCTGCCAAACCCCCTAGTTAGATGTGCTTCCCAATAGACACAGCGTACGTACATCCGTGAAGGCTATGATGCTCAGGGCTTGTAGGTTCTCGACTGACATGCCGTCCATAGCTGATAAAAGCACTATGCTTCTGGATCTTGAGGTCCATGTCTCCAGCTCTTTCTCGGATACCTTTCCATTCTCAGTATCGACAAAGCGAACGGCAGCGACTACTATTGCATGCAGTAGCACAGTGAGACAGGGCAGTTGCTCATGGCTGTAGAAGCGACTCCTGAATCGTGTTTCGTGTAGAATGGGTATCCACGGCTGAACCAGGATGAAGTATGCGTTGATGACTTCTTCTAGGAGCTCGGGAGGGGGAAGTTGGCTTGACGTGCTCCCCAACTCATTAAGCTGGCTGGCTAGCTCTATGTTCGGGTTACCGCAGCTGTCCACTCTTCGTCTCTTTCGTGGTTGTTGTTGGACATCGTTCGGGGACGATAGAGCTACAGATCCTGGTGTCGCTTGGTGTGCCTGTGCTACTGATGATTGAGCGGGCGGCAATGACAACGAGCCCGCCGTGTTGTGAACCAAGCCTCGAAGTTCCTGAATGAGACTTGAGAAGGCTCCGATAATTTGTGAAGACTCAGATGAAGGAGCTGGATTGGGGGGCTGCGCGTTGTCGAATACTGTATTCTCCAGAGCCTCTGATCTTGGTCAGTTATGAGCGGAATTATCACCGTTCTACGTACCGACTCGACGGTTCAAGCCTTCTATGACCCCTGTCTTGATCCCCGGTTTGTTCTTTTTCGTGTCGTATACACAAGGCGAGTCTATGCAAGTCAGTCACTGTATCTCATCCTTGGACGCCCCGACATACCCAATCTTTGGCAATGATTACACATTGGCTTGTCTCTGGAACAGCGGAGCTTTCGCCGCCGACATCCCTGACACGAAGGGACTTCGGGGTCTCCAGCGGCAGACCCATTGCCAGCTCCACCTAAAGGCACACTCTGATGGTTCATTTTGCTCGTGATTGTGTGGTTATAGAGTTCGCCCGCTGCCCGAGGGATCGCATAGTTTATGTAATAACGAGAGAGTTCGGGGAAGAGGAGGCGTTCGTGTGTCGATCCTTGGCCAAAAACAAGCTCTGGATCAATTACCCCATGGGGATAGTGTTGCAAGCGAGCCAATGGAGGGGGGATCACCATCAACTGATGATAGCTTCGGATGTAAATGGGCCGACGCCCGAGGCTGGAGCTGTTCAAATTGTCGAGAGCTCGTTTCTATCGTGTCGTGAGTCAAAAAGCGTTTTATTGTTGGTGGTGACTAAGTTGAAGACTCCGTAAATTTGCTTCTCCTCGTTGAGTTGTTTAATCTCTCATTTTGTGTAACTTGAAGTTCTCGTTCTCCAATCCCACTCCGAGTTACACTAAAATGCCGCCACTACCAGGGTTCTCCGACAATCCCTTCCAAACCCGAGATGACTTTATTGAAGCCATAATTGCGTTGATCAATCCTCTAAAACAATATTTCTCACCTGGGAAATCTCGCGTTCGTATTCCAATTGCCACAGGTGCTCATTTCGATGAGTCGGCGGCACAATTAGAAGGCTTTGCAAGGCCGCTATGGGCGATCGCGCCATTGCTTTTTGGGTACGACTCTATCACCAACAAGGACCTGGCAGCTCGTGTAGATGAGCTCGTTCAGCCATGGGTCGACGGCTTCATCGCAGGAACCGACCCCCATCATCGAGAGTATTGGGGGGCTATGAACGATATGGACCAAAGAATGGTGGAGGCAGAAATGCTAGCGTTTGCTCTCATAGCGGCACCAAAGCGCTTCTATGAGCCATTAAACGAGGATCAAAAGACGAACTTGAAGAACTGGATGAACTCAATTCGCGGCAAGAAAATGCCCCCGACAAATTGGCGCTGGTTTCGCGTCTTCTGCAACCTTGCGTTAGTAAAGACCTGCGGCCTCCCTTTCTCGGAAGTTAAGGAAGAGATGGATTCAGATCTTGAGCTACTAGATAGCTTCTACATCGGAGAAGGATGGTCAGCGGATGGTCCCTGGCAAACAGTTGAGCAAGCGAGACAGGAACAGGAACTCGCTGAGAAGACCGGACGTCGAGATGTCGTGGGAACAGGACGGCAAGCAGACTACTATTCAGGTAGTTTCGCCATCCAATTCTCGCAGGTCCTTTACTCAAAGTTCGCCACTGATCTAGATCAGTCGCGTTGTGAGATATATCAACAACGAGCCAGGGACTTTGGAACCCATTTCTGGAGATACTTTGACTCTCAGGGTACCTGATGCCACAAACATAAACAATGTTCACGCTAAGCTAACAACAGACAGGATCTTCGATTCCATTCGGTAGATCCCTCACGTACCGGTTTGCCTGCGGAGGCTTCTTCGGCGCGCTGGCGTTTGCCAAGGTACCTGACATGCCTAAACCTCTTGATTCACCAGGAGCCATCAAGGGGTTCCTGGCCCGACATCTGAGGTGGTGGGCACAGCATTCTAGTGACATCTTCTCGGCCGATGGCACTCTTACGATTGGGTGGCTGTATCCGTAAGTCGAACCGTAATACTAGGTAGAAGCGTCACTAACACCGGCAGAAATATGTACATGGCCGAAGACTACAACTCTCCCCAGTCCGTTTACTGGTGCCTCAAAACACTTATTGCGGTTGGCCTGAGTGCCGACGACGAATTCTGGAACTCCGAGCCACTTCCATATCCGCACTTCGAACCCCCTACACAAGTCGTCCGCGCTCCTCAGCAAATGCTGTGCAACCACCCGCAAGGCAATCACCACTTCATGCTTACTCCCGGGCAGTTCGTTGCTTGGCCTATGAAAGCCAATCAAGCCAAGTACTGTAAGTTTGCGTATTCTTCGGCCTTTGGATTCTCCGTTCCAACAGGCCCCCTGATCCAGCAAATTGCACCGGACAACCAACTGGCGCTGAGCCGAGATGGCGGCGAGACTTGGGCTGTCAAGTGGAAGTGCGACGAGGTTAAGTTCGGGACCTTGATGGCAAAAACGGATAACCAGACTGTGGCGAATGTTTCCATCGCGAGCGTGAGATGGTATCCTTGGGGTGATCGAGCCGTGGCTGTCGACACGATCTTGATCCCGCCGACCGGTCAATGGCCGGATTGGCATGTTCGAATGCACCGCATACTATGTCAGAAGCCTATCGAGGCGCTTCGCGTTGTTGAAGGAGGCTTCGCTATAAATGGCCGTAAGCATGCTGATGGGATGAACTTGCCAGCGCTTCCAGTACCCGACGGAGCCGTGCCTGGCACTTTCGAGGGAACCTTCTCCGATGAACGGTCTACAATCGTCTCATCTCAAGCTGGCTCCAGTGGGATACTGAGCGAAGCTCTTTTCGACAGACAAAGGGTTGATGTGGAGAGCTTTGCACTGAAGCCGGACTCCAATACGAACATCATGTGCCAGCGAACACTGATCCCCGTTGCATCCGTAGGCATCACAAGAAGACTAGAGCCTAGTCAGGAACTTTGGTTGAAGAGTTCGGTCTTTGCCGTTTCGTCCAAGGTTGGCGAGGGACGACAGGGCGAAGTGGCGAGCCTCAAGGAGAGATGGTCTCGACCTCCCACCATTGTGGTAGACAGCTTCGAACAGATCTTGCACAGTATGTAATACGAGATAACACTTAATATGGCGGTTTTCAAGTCAGAAGGAAGCACATGTTCATGTCGACGTTGTTCTTCATAGTGGAATAATGATAGCACGCATGCAGGACAGTATCACATTGTGGCAATTTATGCTTAGCTCTCTGATTTGCTACCTTTCCGCACTTTCCGCCACCAACCGATACATCATCTTATGAAAGTATCATCCACAGGCAGTAATACCTAGTTACAAACTCTCAATACTTCAGTAGTCGAGCTCGTGATCCACGGACTCGCCCAAGTTAGGCAAGTGGTGCTTGACGAGCCAGCAATTCTTGATGTCGGTGTTTTCGTGGCTAGGGAGCTTCATGTACACCTTGAAGCCATTCTCGTGGAACTCCATGACCTTCTTGCGAGCGGCGTGGATGGCAAGCTTCTAGTTGTAGGCCATGATTCGCTGGTTCTGCTTTCGGTCGAAATTCTCAATGGTGTCATTGAATGCCTCTTTGTAGTTGTTGTTGTACTTGTCGTAGAGTTGAATGTCTTCCCGCTTCAAAGAGTTACCATTACAATCCATCCAAGAGACATGCCACTCCAGGGTTTCCTGGTTGACCTTGAAAGCCAGATAGGCTTGGTCCCACATGCAGCGTCCAGAAGCATCAAGGGTTCCATCCTTGTTGACGATGGGGTCGAGGTCACGGATGAGCAGGCCGACGTCTTTAGCATAGTCTTCGAAAACTTGCTCAGGAAGGACAGGCTGTGTTCCGATCTCCTTTCCAGTCTCCCAGTTAAAGAATACAGCGGTCAAGAAGTAGTGAAGATCCCAGTACTTAGTGAGGTGACCCCCTGTCTTGGTATCAAGGTGGCTGAGCTGGAAAGACAGAAGGTACTTGTACAGGCAGTGGACTTCAGACCAACCGAGAGCAGTTGGCTGAGATATGGCCGCGAACTCATCGCGGGTATCGGCGTATGCGCCAGAGACACGGATGTGGTGGATTAGCATTGTGTTCTGGGCAGGAGGAAGCTCCTTAGGATAGGTGCGTTGAGCAACCTTGAGGACTGTGCAATACTCAGCTTTTTCAGAGTGAGCAGACCGCCGACTATAGACTTACCCTCTTGCTGGTACTCGCCTTTGGCGACGGGATGATCGGCATCCTCCTTTTCCTCAAGGTCAGCGGAGGAAGTATGAACACTGCTGCTAGAGCCGGGGTTGGAAGTAAAGTCCTTCATGATCTTGTCGTTGTCCATAGTGATGGTGTAGTGGACGAGGAGATGGTGAAAGAAAGAAGATGAGCAGGGCAAGAAATGCATTTGAAATAGGCGGGACGACGAACCCCGTGACTTTCTTATTCACGGTGGGATCCATTATAAGGCTATTTCTCGCCCACAGGGCGACGCTCAGGGGAGTATCATTTCTGCTGGTCGTTGATTCAGAGGCATGCACTGGCAACATCTGGAGAGTCGATGGCGTTCCAGGCCTCCTATTGGTGACCATCAGACTGCAACGGGGGGCACTCATCACTGAGGAACTCGGTGAATTTCAGGAGTACATGGTTACTGGCCCAAGGCTTACCTTGGGCCCCCAGCTAAGTACTAAGGCAAGCAACGTCCCCCTTATCCTAATAATACTACTTACAATAAGGTGCAATTACCTATGTAGCCCGTCATACTTTGGAGGTTGTAACTATGCTATGAGTTTGTCTATAAAACCGCATCAGGCCCCGTCATCAGAATATGCGTAGAAAATCCTATTTCTTCTCTCCAGTGCTCGGTCTCCAGCGCTGCCTTTGTCATTATGAGTGAGATAATCCACTTTGTTCCAAACGTCCCTCAGCCTCTGATCATACGCATCTTCACGAAGTTCCGAGCGATCCCATATATCCCTGTATACCCCAGTGTCCTCGGGAGACTCTTCTGGGTCAATGCGGTAATCGTTTGTCACATCAGGCAGAATTGGCAGAGGGTTCTGAGCTGGCTCTTCGGCAGTAAGAAACTTGATTAGCTGCAGCTTTTTCTCAGATGTCAAACGACAGATTCTATAGGTTATGTCGTCTCTGTCGGGGTGAATGTATATAGCATCCTGGTCCACGCTAGAGCCCGGTACTGGCTGGCGCCGGTCGAACAAAACGACACCACCGAGAATTCGGGATTCAGCCCAATACCCAGCCACGTCTGCTACCCCTTTGGGAGATCTATCGTGACTTAGATACCAAGGGTGGAAGAACATCGTAGGTTCAGGCCCATTTGGGCAATGTGACCACCAGATCTTGTCTGACTTTGGTGGTGCCCATTCAATGACACCATCGTTCTTGTGCAGACCCTCGTCGAGAATGAAAATGATTACAGCGATTTGATGGACTTCTATCACAACTATCTCGATTAGACGTGTATTGAAGGATTGTGACCCTGAAGAGGCCGCCTGGAATGCGAACAGAAGCTAACACACGGCGTTAGTTATTAAATCCGACTCGAGACTTTACCGGAATTTATTCTCACTCTTGAGTTAAATTGAAGTATATTAGGGTCGAACGCCCTGTGAAACTCTCTTGCCCTGTTCAAAATCCCTTCACAAAGCTTGTCGTGGCAATGATTGATAGGATGTTCTTGGTGAGGCATTCCACCTCTGGATTCAAATGCAGCCTCGCCCAGAGGCAGCCCGTCAATTATTTGAGCATATGTGATCTCTGCAATTTCTGTATCAGTAACCCGGGAAATCGCACTCGTTATGGTGTCTTGATGGGCCTGACCCAAGGTATGTATCGTGAGTTGCCTGATACCAGTGTCAGTCTGACTGCCGCTCAAGCCCAAGCCGGGTGATGACCCGTCCATTAGTTAAAAGGAAGCCTAGGCTAATGAATCAATATTTCTGCAGTTCTAATTCGAGAAAATAAGGAGTTGAGTGTTGTGAGAGGAAGCCATATGTAGGTAAAGGTGAATGGTGCCAGCCCCTTGTACTAGATCTGATTTTGCGTGAGCTAAGCGCCCGGCTTTGGGTTTACCCGTGGACTAAGCGCCTTGACAGACCTCAAGCCCTGGGGCATTGGGAAAGCATGCAAGATGTCCAGGTGGGAAAGGTTTCTGGGACCTCTGCATCGTGTTAAAGACGTACGATATAAATGGATACGTGTTGGTTTCGGTGTTTATTCATTCATGCGGGTACTGACCCTTTGGCTAAGTATGCCGATCTTTGTATTGTTGGCTACTTGGAATAAGGGGAATGTGCCCTTTTGACTTTTAATTAACAAAGTAATGTTTGATTCAGCAGCGAAGTGCTGGGTTGACCTTAGTAGACGCCATTCGTAAAATCAACCACGATGGCTTTCTCGACAACACCACCGACCTTAGCTATGAAGGCCAGATGAGCGGGGTCAGTCTTGACGTAGTAGTCACGGTCTTCTGCTGACTCAAAGGTTGCAACGAATCCATGGGTTATCCCGTTCTACTATCTGTCAGCTTCAGATGCACGCAAGGATGGTCTGGTAGAGTTACCTGCATTCCCTCCGGTGAGTTATCCTTTCCGCCTTGTAGCGATATAATGTACGGCTTTTTGCTCGTAGGATGGATACACAGATCTTTCAGTTGAAGGAAATCATCGCATGTCTAAGCACAGTCGGTTTGTCAGTCAATTGGCCAAACAATGGTTGTTTATGTCATGTACTTTTGTTATATCTTTTTGGTCGACATTGTCTTTGAACTGAAAGAGTACAGTGTGAGTGATCGACATGTTTGCGGTGCCAGCTTTGATGTGTTGAAGGAATGTTTGGTATGGTGCGGAGTATTCTGAGAATTATAGATCAAGACGTCACAGATAGGACGACAGTGGGAACCTTAGACGCCATGTTTTCGAAGCTTATTGGTCAAATACACTATTTACACTTCACATCACGTGGGGCATGTATGTCAGACCATCTTTGGTACCATATGTCTTTTCCTTTTCAACTATAGTTGAGGTACGGCTCGGTTTTGATAAAAGCGACAGCAAACCCACTGGTCACATTTCCTAAACCTCATATTCTTCGCTACCAAGGCGTAGGTGACTCCATTCTCTATACGGACAGGAACAGGGACGAGATATACCATCAGACCCCGCTCTCATTGATTCTAGGCTCTTCAGCCAGACATCACCAATCGAGCCAAATCCTGACGGAGACTCTCGTGATTTGAGAGTTGAGAGTCGCTAGAAGTCCCAGCGGCCTCTTGTGTCATGGGCGCACCATACATCAGCTTGAGGCAGAGGACGTCTGTAGGTTGCATGCGCTCGGCAAACTTGGGTATGTCATCCGCGACCAGTTCCGCGAGTGCATGAAGTTCGAACTCGATCGCAAAGTCGTAAATAGCGACAGCGCGGGTCAAGAAGTTGGTTGACTTACAGATGCAACGACACTGGCCGGTGTGCAGGTTGTAGAACTTGCCATCACGTAGGAATACGGTGACGATGTCGATGATGCATGAGCAACGACCGGTTTCAAGACGTCGGGTCTTGGAACGACTGGTTCTGGTGAAGTGCTCCGCAAAGGTTGGGTGCTCCAGGACATGTGAAGCGGGTATTTTGATCGCCTCCTTCTCGCTGTCGAAGATCTTGTAACGACGAGAGCTTGAACTCAGTCAGCAACCAATCATAACATGGTTCAGCCACCAGGTAGGAACCTTGGTATGTACTTACGGAACATTGATCAGGTCCGCCATGCTGCGGGTATAGTCTCCCGGGCCCGGAGCGATGTGCGAATAAGCTATGGGACTTGCGTGCTCAAACCCCTGTCGAGTTGAACTAGGCTTGGTAATGGTTCCGTTTTGCCTGGCAGATGTACTATAACTTGTAAAAGGACGATTAATATCAGATTGAATGTTGCTCAAAAGGGCTAAAGAGTTTCAATTTGACTGCGTGACGCGTTTCGTTATTGTGAGAGAATCGAGCTTGAGGAGGAAGATGGAAAACAGAAAAAGTGGATTCACTCTGAGATTCTATCAACGTCAAGTCGAGCTCACAGCAGTTCGTGGTAGCCCATTTCATTAGTGGGGCCTGTCCAGAAGGGGGAAACGAATCCTACCTTTCTGCGTCTGAGAATTACTGATATCAGAGCACCAGCTCTCGGTTAGCATTGTCCTCAACTTGACCCGTCTCTTCGCCAACCCCCACGAATACAACGCATAGGAGGTGGTGCTGCCACCCTGAACGCCACTATCCTACCAGTACTAGGTATTACGCAGCTAGACATTGGATATATTGAACGGGCAATAGGTCTAGACCATCTACTGCGGAACCATCTGTTACTGGCGTTGAGTAATCAACATGAGTGAGATTCTGCAAGTGTATCTTACAAAATCCCTTTCAAAGCCTCGTGTCTTTCCTACAGCTTAGCTATTTTTGGTGAGCAGATATTTCAAATAGTGCTTGTGTTGCCCAAGCCACAGCACACACACATAACTCTCACAGCCCTTGTCGAGATCCCAGTTGCCCGGCCAGTGGGCACTCAGACAACACCGACGACTAAATCCGCAGAGAGCTTGAACATCTGAGATGAAAATCTTAATGGCATATCCCACTTCGGGTCCGAGTTTGTTTGCGCCATGTACAGAGATAAGGGACCCAGCCCGTTATTACCGTCTAAAGCCAAAGGTGTCATCAACCCCAGAATCACGCAACACCCACCATATAGCACGTCCCGACGTCGGCCAACCATGCACACCAGAAAACAAGTCCCGGATAATCACTACAGCTGTACAGAGTATTTCGCTTAAATCGACCCATAGTTTTATTCACTCCGGCCAAGTTGGGTAGCAGCGATAACGCCCGTGGACCCCGTCTCAATTGACGCGATCGCTAGCAACAATGACTGCATACCCACCATGCAAGACGCGACGTATAAAAAACAAGTGCAGATCTCGCCTAGTATGAGGTCTACTCACAGCAACTTTCTTGTGTCTGTCTTCATCCCAAGCCACGCTGCGCCAAGTAACAACGAGTGCCTGCCAAGCAAACGCCGTCAAAAATGGCTGAAGTCAAACAGACGACTGCTGTTGCGGTCGATGATCGTCGCTATGATCGAGATACTGATAACTCAGCGACTGAGTACGAAGAGAGCGAAAAGAGAGGCAATTCCTGGAAGAGCTATGTCTGGGATACTTGGGAGTTGCCCAAGGAGCAGCGATGGCTTCTTTTCAAGGTTGACGCTTTTGTCTTGACCTTTGCTTCCATTGGTTATTTCCTCAAGAACATTGATCAAACAAACGTCAACAACGCATTTCTGAGTGGGATGAAGGAAGAGCTCAACATGTATGGCAATGAACTTGTTACTAGTGAGTCACCTGCTCCAGAGCTGCTCCGAGCCCAACTAACACTTGACAGGCACATCCATTTGGACAGTGGGTTATGTCGTCGGCCAGATCCCTTCGAACTTGCTTCTTACTCGAGTATCGCCTCGCTGGGTGATCCCGTCCCTTGAAGTCGGTTGGGGCATTGCGACTATCTGCACTTCAGCTGTGCACTCATACAAGGCTTTGTACGCTCTGAGATTCCTCGTTGGTCTCTTCGAGTAAGTGAACACAGTCATATTACAGACTTCGCAACTCAATTGACTAACACGGCTTCAGGTCAGGCTTCTACCCTGGTATCCATTATATGCTCGGCTCCTGGTACACCCCTCGCGAAATCGGAAAGCGTGCTATGATCTTTTGGTTGGCCGGCAGCATTGGTAACATGTTCAGCGGATTCTTGCAGGCAGCTGCTTATACAAACTTGAATGGCGTTCATGGCCATGCAGGCTGTACGTTTTCATTCCCTCTCCTTTGATACATGGTGCTGACCAAACCGTAGGGCGCTGGCTCTTCATCATCGACGGCATCATCACGCTTCCCCTCGCAGTCGCGGGCTACTTCTTCTTCCCTAACCTTCCTCAAGATGGAGTCAAGACTTGGTGGACTACGCAAAGGGAGCACGAAATCTCGGTTGAACGAATGAACGCCATCGGCCGAGCTGGAAAGGAGAAGTGGACAAAGGCCAAGCTCAAATCCATTCTCCTAAGTTGGCACACATACTTCCTCCGTAAGATACCAGCTGCTCCAAGTGTCGTTTCCTTTACTAACCTTTAGAATAGCTATGATATACGTCCTCTGGAACAACGCATACCCTCAGCCCGCTATGGGATACTGGCTCAAGAGCTTCAACGCCGATCCTCCCCCCGTGCCCGGCACCTCGTACTCCGTTGCTCAGATCAACAACTTGCCTCTGCCATCCACTGCAATCTTCATTGTTATGGCTCTGTTCTGGGGCTGGCTTTCCGATGGACCCCTAAAGGGTCTGCGATGGCCTTTCATCTATGCCGGTGCCATAATCGCTGTAAGCTTACTATGGTCTCGGTGTATGACACACGCAACGACTGACCCCTCCAATAGATGGCCTTCAACATTGCTCTTCTCAAGATGCCCCTTTACGGAAACAACAGAGACCGTACTCTTATTTACTGGTTTGCCAACATTGGTGTAAGTCTTGAATACCAGGCCTTGCGGAGATCGATAGAAGTGCTCACAGCTCTCCTAGAACGGCGCAGGTCCCCTCATTCTCAGCTGGATCAACGAGATCTGTTCTTCCGATACCGAAAAGCGAGCCTTGCTAGTAGCTGCGGCAAACGACTTCGCTTATGTGGTCCAAGCTGTGGCTCCCAACTTTGTCTGGAAGACTACCGATTTCCCCCGAGCTGCGAAGGGCTATACATGGTCCACCGTCCTCAACGCTCTGCTGAGTAAGTCATCCAGTATCATGATCTTTCAAAGAACTTCCGCAAGACTAACTGGATACCAGTCGTCTGGACCGCCATTGTTCAGCTCCTCCTGGCATGGGACAGGAAGAGACAAGCGAAGGCTCAAGAGGTGGCATCAGAGGATTCCGAGGCAAATTCACAAGATGAAGTTCGCGATGATGGAAAGGCTTTAGGATACCCCGCGGAGAAGAAAGAGGTTGTGAACTAGGGTTTTTGGCTGAAGAAGATAAAATACAAGAATGAGTCGAAGAACATCGCTGGTAGCTAGAAACTGTCAGTCCAGAATCCAAATTTCTGAACTGATTGATATCTGATATAAAGGCATTGTTGTGAGCTATTCGGAGTTTTCCTATGCCCGCGACACAGCTACTTCTACCCAACATGCGTCTGTCTACCTGCCCCATCCACTATCGCTACAAATTTATCTCTCCCTACAACGTAACCAAGCTGGAATCTAGGGATTTTCAGTGACCTCTATCTTTCTCCCGTCAACAAACAATTCCGTTCCCTCTTCTCCCATCTCTGCTCGCACAACTAGGCCTTTGCTTGTTTCTTCTGCCAGGTTTTGTTCCACCAAGAATTGACTATGGGTGATCACTATGATCCAGCCGGCCACTGCCTGTGACATCAATCCACACCATCTGACTACAGCCATCTGTCCTGCCTTATCCAAGTTATCAAAGACCTCATCAATAAGCACATATTGAGCGCGGTGAGCGCTTCTCGCCCGTGCCAGTTGCAATAGAGCGAAGAAGAGCGCTAGGTCTACACGCTTGCGCTCGCCGCTTGATCGTTTGCGATAGGCAATAGAGGTGTCAACAGCAAGCGTAGGACCAAGAACGGATCCCAGGGGCATATTTGCAGACTCAGAGTCGAATAATGAACGTAACATCCCCTTTGCCATGCTCGCGTGTCGCGTATCATCATAAAGCACAGTAAAGGCTTGAATTATGAGCTCATTCAGCTCTGATAACGAATTTTCCAGTATTTGTTCGCGAAAGTTACTTGCTTCTCTTGCTTTCAGCGACGGTGAGGAAGAAGAGGCTTGGCGAGTGCGTTTGGCGAGGGCCAATACCCAAAAGTTGAACAGTTCGCGGTCAGAGGCGAGCTCTTCGAGCTTATCGTTAACAATTCTTAATTGAGAGCGCATGGTGACCAGAGACGACCGCTTGTCCTCGGCGAGTTGCTTATAAGTGGCTGCTTCATGACTTTTGATGGCGACCTTCTGCTGCAAAGTCTCACATGCTCTTTGAGCCCTCGTATGTCGTTCCAGCCAGTTTTTAGTCGCCTTGGCATACTCAAGTCTAGCTGTTTCTTGATCTTTGAAGACTTGCTGTGCAACCTTTTCTTGATCTCTCAAGGCCTCTAGCCTAGATAGGCTTTTCTCAATGCCTTGACACAAAGAGTAGACTGCATTCTCTTGGTTCTTGACTCGAGTGGAAGATTTCTCCCGACAGAAGTCTTTGGGGAACCCAAATATACGCTGGAGGACCCTTGTGACCACCAACTGAAATCTAAGACTGAAGGTCTTGATGCCGAGAAAAATCTTTTGCACACCTTTGGGGCTGGTCGAGGCCATAGCTTCAAGTCTCTGAGCGAGTTGGTGCTGGGGCTGGTCCAGATGTGTCTGCCGATCATCCTGATACTGTTCCCAAATTCGGCGATAAGAAGTTCTCAGTCTTAGTAAAATATCCTCCTCATTGGATATTTCAGTCTGAAGCATCCACCTCTTCTCTTGGGACCCTGCATAAGGTTGGTCAGGCTGCATTTTGTTGCTTTGGTGGTCTCTTAAAGCTGTATTTAGGGATTCGGAAGCATGCGCTACCTCAAATTCTAACATTTTCTGTTTCTTTCGGAGATCCTGCAGCCTATCCTCATCGTGATTTAAGGTCCGGGTCAAAGTCTCCAACTCAGTACTCACCGTAGTCATGTTGGCATCGATATCTTTGATCAGCAGCTTCGATATCTGCGAACAATTATTCAGTGCTGATAGCCCAAGCGATGCCTCGATCAGATCGTATCTTTGTGTCTGCTTTGAGTTGAGAAAGTTTGAAGCACTCTCGTGGCTCAGTACGACTGTTCGCGCATATGTCTCATAGTCAATACCGAGCAGTTCCTCAAGTGCAGTTTGCGTTGCGAGCTGTGGTTGCGGATTACCGTGTAATGAGACGATGAAACTGTTTTTGTGGATTTTGTGCTTTCGATATCTTGTAATAGAATATCCGTTGGTGAACTCCAGCGTAACGGAGCAGTTCTTACCGACGTCGTCGTTGACAACGTCGTTGGCGAACCCTCCGCGTAAGCAATGCCCAAACTGGCACCATACCATGGCCTCGACAATTGTACTCTTGCCTGAACCATTATCGCCAACTAGGAACGTCAAACCGCGTCGGATATCCTGTTGGAAATCAATGGAAATGGTCTTCTGTATGCCAAGGAAGTTGGTGATAATTAGCCGGAATGGATTTGCCACGAAAACGTTTGTAGATGGCGTTGCTAGTGTAGCTGTGGTTTCAATGCCGAAAGCTTGAGGTGACTCATCGAGAAAGTCTTTATAGTTCACCCTTATTTCTTTTTCCTGGTCTGAAATGCTGCATGAAACAAGGATCATTCGCTGGCCGACTCGAACTAATTCCTCTTTTCTTAAAGCAAGAAACTCATCCAGCTCCAGCGACTCAACATAATCACGGACCTCGGCTGAGAAATCTAGTCCTTCAGCCTGAGGTTCAGTCATTGGTTCAGTGTCTGAAGATGCAGCCTTTGTTACCTCTGGTAATGTTTTATCTGACTGTGTTTCTTCCAAGGGCTGAGCAGCAACATCACTTGCCGGTACTGATGTGCCGAGAACCACAGATGATGTTCGGTTAGAACGTGAAGCAAACTGTATAGGGGTCCAGTCCCGAATGCTCCTGGCACCTAGCCGTAGAAGTTTATCGCGAGCTGTTACATACTTCTGAAGAGTAAGATTTCCAATGAGCATGACATGCTTATCTTTCACAGCATCCTCGTTAACCTGATCTTCCAGGACTGGCTGCAGATCGGCTGTCGTGTAACCGATGGCATATGGATTAGTGAGCAGGCTATGCTCAAGCGTCTCTGGATTCAATAAGACCACGCCGCGTTTTTCGTCATGGAGGTCAGCCCAATTCAGCTGCAAAGGCGAACCTAGGTATGTGATGCTTCCTCTCAGATCGCCCTTCCCATTGCCGAATTGTGTTTGGGTGATTGTCTGGTGGCTGTGAAAATGTCCTGTGAATGTGCGGGCTAGAGATGCAAAGCTACCCGGGCCTGTCCAGCCACAGTATTTTATGGCGCTATTCTGGCGAGGACTATGGGCTCCAGAATCGACCACATATCGCTGGGTAATTGCCCTGTGAATGGCGAGATGGGCAAAAGCAACTGTCTCACTAGCCTTCTGAGGGCTTAAATCAGCGACAGCGTTTAATAGCTCACTTTGATCCTCCCGAAACGGCAACAGGGAGACACTCCGGCCGTCCCATTCTTGATGGGATACAGCACTATGCACTGACACGAAGGGGGCCAGTCGCTTGATATTGAGAGCATTAAGAGCCGTGGTCTGATAGTCGCGACGGTAAGCCAGGTCATGATTTCCGAGCACGATGTGAATTCGCGGTACTATATCGCTGAGTAGGCTAATAAAGCGATAGCAAGCGGAAAGCACTTGTGTTGATTGCATCGTCTGACTGGTGAGCAAGTCGCCACATATCACCGCGCGCTTCACCCGATTTCTCTCTGCTTGCGCAATAATCCATTGCGCTGTCTGTTGTATCCGGTCCAAATCCCGATGCTTGAAGTGTAGATCACTGAGTAGCAACCATTTCATTGTGGTAATTGATCGTCTTCCCATTGCTGCAGGTGGTTAAAAAGTCAAGGTTAGTCTTGTCGGAACTCAGAAGACAGTTGGAACGGGCTGAATTATATGGCACCATTCATTGTTACACAATACTCCCCCAAAAGGTAAATCCCACCTTCCTCAGCCCCTACCTATCATCTTAGGTTAAGTATGCAAGCAAACAAGTTTCTTTGTTCCATGGCAAACATTGCTGCTTGGATTGCAAAATTAGCAATCATTTTTCATGTATCCTGATTAAGCCCCCCATCGCCTCGTTTTATTGATTTGGAATAAGGAATTCCACATCTGTCGGTCTATTCAAATTATAACTGACCTCTTTGTGGCATGCCATTTAGTTTCCCTCGAGAGAAATGCTTTGAACAGACAGAGATCTTGGAACACCCCTTTGACCGATCCGACTTGCTATGTCTTCACAAGAGTACTACAAGGCTTCTAGTGATCTCTCGAGCCTTCCGAACCATAGGAGCCGGTTTTTTTATTTCGCTATTCGAATTACAAAAGGCTGGTCTAAACCCCTTCAACGACTAGCAAATCTCTCGAGCACACGCAACAGCATCACAATCCGTAGCCTCTCAAGGACTTTTTCCTTCCAAACTTGCTTCCTTCGATTAAAACCGTGGCACCTCCTGGCACCATCCTCTTAAAAAAGATTCACGAACTATCCCCTATGCGCCTTGGGAAGCACGAATAATATCTCTTGATTTGGATTTTACTCCGAGGATGCGACTCCTGCTTCAGCGGAGTGTCCACAGTTCACAGAGGTCCGTACCTTTCTTGGTACCGTTGGAGCTCGCGCTTCATCTCGCTCACTTCCGCAAGAGTGATGTGGTCTGGATGCTCCGCTAGTGATAGCCTCTGAAAGCTGGCGAGTTCCGCCATGACGGCCTCCTCGCTCATAGTAACTAGCTGGTCGGAGTAGTCGGCCGAAACAGTCTGGTTGCTCTGAAGCGTCGAGCTGACTTCTTGAAGCATCACCACGAGGTCAAAGGTTGAGAGTCGATTAGCCATGCTGGAGAATTCTCCAATGGTGAGTCTAGAGAGTTCGAACATTCCGTAGTTCACAGCGAGGCAGTGGACCGACAGACACTGTTGCATCCTGTTGTAGTAGTCCTGTGGTCCGCTCAAGTCCTCTGGCTTTCGGTTCTCCCATTTTCCTTTGCGTAAATAGTTCATAAATGCAGCCGTTTGGGTGTTGTTGAGCCAGTTGAGCTTCACGAAATCTCCGTCCCTGTGGTAGGAGAGTCTGAATTTGGGATATCTCTCCAACAGATAGGTTGGAACCCAGTACATTGAGTTATCACCAAAGACGATCTTGGTGGTGCTGAAGAGATAGGGACTAATTTCCAGTCAGTAAAGATGCTACTGAATGATCCAAGCATGTAGCTCTTGCTACGAAAGACTTACGACTCGCCCAGGTTGCTGCCGTGCAGCAAGGCATCTTGGCCTTCCATTGTCACGGATTCTTTTGATTTTATTTTCAGTCTTTTGATCTCGTTCGAGACTTGAGTAGACTGTTATCTGGCGAAATCGAAGTCAGTGTAAGGTCATATCAACTTTTGCAGATGCACTAACTGTTGAGAAGTTGAGATGTGGAATCGTTTGAAGAAGGAAGAAATTCCGGGGAGAGCAACGATACAGGGACTAAATATAAATGTGGGTCTTCAACAGTACATAGGTAGTTATTATTGATTTAGGAGGTAAGTAAATCAAGGATGGGCTGGTATTCTAGGGGCTAGTAGACTATAATGAGTATAAATATAA
>JABSTL010000864.1:0-13771 GCA_013759095.1 Fusarium sp. NRRL 29148
TTCCGAGCAAATCGAGAAATCTCTAGAGATTCCAGGTTCGACTCCTGGCGTGGTCGATTCTTTTGCACTGTTATGTAATTTGCCTTTTGTTTTTTATCCCGTGTTTCAACCCACCCACCCTTTTATTCAATGTTTTAATTAATTTAGAAAGGAATGCTATTTTCAGCTGCTTTTATTCCCCAATATCTGGCTTTGCGGTTTAGCACACAGTTTAGAGTTGCCAAGCTCATCTTGGCAGTGGCGTTGCTTTTATGCATGATTCTAGAACCGAGGCGTTTTAAAGATCGGTAGGTAAGCTTAAATTAGCTTCTTCTGAACGAACCCATCACTCAATAACGAACGCATCACAATAATCTCAACCCATGACCTTCATCTCGTAGAGTACGGAGTAAATCTCGCATGACTTATCATCATAGATCGACCATCACTTTAGATGAATAACCCTCAGCCGCAGTGACAATCTTTCATCATCCAGTGGAACCGCACTCATTGCGATCGCCTCTGGCTTATTCGCATCTGATACGTGCGAATCCACAGGCTGAAACCAAGGGACCCATGGCATTTGCCCAGTGTCAGAAGTTAGTAACCCCGTGCAATAACTGCCGCCTTCTGTTACGCGTCGGACCTTTTTCCTTGTTTCTTATACACTCCGGCGTCAAATCATGTAGCAGGTTATTAAGGGGTAGTGGAGAATGATCAACACTCTGCTACTTGGTTTTTGATGGAGCGATGGCATCGCAGATGGAGAGTGTTTGGGATAAGGAGCCTGAGTTTTATAGAGTACGACCCCGGGTTGTTCAATTGATGTTACTTTCCTCTCTTCTTGTTTGTTCCGTGTTGTCTTGGCTACTCTTTTTGTAATTTTTCCTTTCAAAAACGTCGTCTTGATGATGATGTCTACAATGTCGCGATCTCCATTGATGACGGGCGTTACCATCGTCGCCATTCTCTCTTTTTTCATCGTCGTCTTTACTTTTTTCCAAGAATCATTAGAAGTCCCTTGGGTGTACGCACATAACAAAGCAGAAGAGTATTGGGATCATGCTTTCTCGTATCCGTACGTCAAAATCTCCTAGTCTCGCTCGCCGACCGTTGGATTCCCCGGAATTTTGATGACAGCGCGCGAAGAAACTTGGCATTTCTCTTGGCTTGCGCTAACGATTGTTTAACTTTACTACAGATCACCACCGCAGAACAACACCGCCCCCAACAATTCTACACCTGAAGTTCAAGAGTTGAACTGCGAGGATCCGTATCGAAGACCGGGCTATCTTTATATTCCTGCTGATATAAACGGTACCGATCAGTATAAGAAGACACAATGGATCCCCTTTACAGATGATCTGCTTGAGGCGGATGCGCCCGATTATGCAGTGTATCCTTCGGCGGGCAACGTTATCTTTAATGCCACGGAACCTGAAGAGGAATTCGTCGAACTTGCTTCTACGCCGCGACAATGGCTTGCTGAGGCCATTGCTGAGAGCAACCGACGAAAGAAGGCGATAAACGCCAATGGCGAAGCCGGTGTTCAGGCGTTTGCTCAAATGAAGGATGACGGCGGCTTTGGCTGGCTCTGGGGTCGTCGCATCATTCTCTTCAGCGATTCAGTCGATCGATTCATGATGCAATTCTTCTGCGGCGAGTTCAAGCGCAGCATGAAACAGCCTAAACCACACACCATCGCCTCGTGCGAGATTCCCGAGTTCAACTTGACATTCCACCACTGGCACTTCGCAGGCAGTATGACATACCGTCCTGATTGGTGGTGGATGGACGACATGGAGGAGATATCCCTCGAAGAACGATGGGATAAATACTGGACTCCCCTCCACGACCAAGTCCGCGGTCCAAATGGCCACCCCGATCTAATCCTCTGGCAAAACGGCCTCTGGGATCAGCGCGCATTCTGGGAAGCAGGAGAAGCTAACCACGAGAAAGACGTGTATCCCATGGGAACTCGCGTTCGTCAACTAGTCTGGCAGGAAATCCGGTTCGTCGCTGCTCGAATCCGCACGTTTGTTGAGAGAATACACACTGAGTTCGGGGACGCGCCTGTGATGTTCCGCGCGATGACTATGCATCGTGAGAGCGATGCTAGAGATGCGAGCATTTATGATCTGGAGAGACTTGCGCGTGCGACGGCGGAGAAGGCGGGCCATGAAGTGTTTGAGTGGGGACGCTTGATCTCGTCGTTGTCGATGCTGTATAAGGATCAGACGCATCCGGGCAAGGGGCCTGCGAGTTGGCTTTGGGGAAATATGGTGCTGGAGTATCTTGCTAGATCTGGAGGTGCGGGCGATGAGAGGAGAAAGCCGTATTTTGAAGGCTGGAATAAGTGCCATGATAAGTTGGTGCATTGGGGTGGACGATAGACTGCATATATATACACATACTTGATGACAATAGACTAATACAATATCCGAGAATAATTTTGCACTGCTCTTTGTGAAGTTGCGGACGTTGAAGCTAGGGTTGAGTGTGGATGGTCTCGACAAGACTTGACATGGACAATCGCACGATTAGCACTCACTGGCGGAGGCCTAGATGAAGAGAGAACTTTAGCGCTGTTTATTACCATTTGGCATATTGAGAAAGTAAATCGTTCTCCATTGGCCACAATATAGTAACATAATAGTTCAGTTGCTCGCGTAAGTTGAGTAACACCTTTCTATGCAACCAGCCCATTCCACCCTCACAATCCAGACCATTGACTCGTTGAAAGCTCATTAGTGTTGCATGATGAATAGTTGACATCGTACTATTCAGCACAGATTTCTTTCATTTGTGCGACGTCGCTTCCACGAGGCTTTCTGAGAGTTCCTTCACCCTCGCGACCGCAACTTCAGCCCTCTCAGCATCAGGCGCTTCCGACGTGAACACCAGCGCCAGCACAAGCGCAGCATCAAGTCTTAGTAGCGGCTCTTCCTCAGATGTTACATCAGGCCAAGTGGCCACTTGAGTGTACCCTTTGACGAAGCTCTCGTCAAGTTGACTGAACTCTAGCGTGCGAAAGATGTCTATGGCTGCTGGGCCGATGAGAGCGTTTGTCCAATCGATGACAGCGCTTATTTGCCCATTCTTGTGACGGAGATTGACGTCGCGAAAGTCCATATGAAGTAGACTTGGAGGGAAGCGCTTGAGACCTTCGAGGATGTTGTGAATAAGATCCCAGTTCGTTACCCAGCTGGAAGCCTCGGGGACTGTTTGTGATAGCACTGAGAAGCGTCGTTTGAGTCTTTGCTCAATTGTTGAGCAAACATCTTCTGTCTCCAACGCAACCGTCTTCATTGCTGGCATAGATAATGGCATCGAGTGTATCATCGCCGCTACTCGCCCTATCTCTTCAAATGTGATGTCTGTTCCATCGTCATCCACGTACTCGCACAGCATCGCTGGGTAGCCATCTTCTTCAAGGTACTTGTATGCTTTTGGAACAGGCACTGATGAGTTTTCCAGAAGCTTGTAGATCTTCATCTCCTGTTGGATGAGATCACTTGCATCGGTATTCGGGTCATTAGCGTTCTGGTAGACTTTGACTCTGGGTACACGGAGAATGACTAGTCCAAACGTTGGCGATCTTCCTTTATAGACAAGACATTCGAGACCTTCGCCGGCGATTTTGACGTCGGTGATGTTCTCTGCCTTGATGAAGTGCTGAGCTACCTCCATCGTGGTTCGCAAATGGTGATTTACTGGGCTACCGAGATTAATTTTGGGGGTCTGTTTTCTTTCCACATTCACTATTGGAGATGTGTAGGTTTCTTGGCAGAAGGCTTTGGATGAGGCTCGTATACGCGCGTATAACTTAGCATCGAAGGATCGTGAATGAGTCACACGAGAGGTGAGAACTAATTGAGTTAGAATCCACTCACTGATTCGCTAACCCTGAATTACATAACGCTATCTCGGAATAATGTGAGTGGGAGCGATGATAAGCTACGAAACTAAGAGTAAGATATGGACTTTATTGCTATCATAGACGGTGGTAACATGATACTGAGTTAAATGACCCCATTGTCCTCTTCCATTTCCGCGCGTAAATCGTCCTACCTTGACAGACTGACCTAAAAGCAACCAGACTCAAAGTCTACGGGGAATCTTGTACCAGCAATGCCACCACCAGGGGCCTACGCGCGCAGCGCACTCAATGAATGAACCTCGGGGGACGGGCCACAGGCGGTGGGAATATAGATCTAGCCTCTTGTTTGAATGAGACCTTGTATCTCTTAGATAGTTCGCTGAGGTTCCCCAAAGTGTAGGGAACTTGGGAAATATCGAAGTTGGCCTGTAAGAAGGACCGAAGTTCTGGGAATGACCCAGCTTGCTTTGCCTGGCACAATGCTACCAAAGGCTGGTACAAGCCCTTGTGGAGGTGTTTAGAGTCGATTCGAACCTCGACAATAGAAGTGGGCAGAAGCTTGGTTAGACTGGTCGGATCAAGGTTCCTTCCTTGCGACAAAGGAGTAACCTCATACGTGCAGGATATCCCAATAGAGAGGGCATCCCCACCAAGAACTAAAGTCTGTAGTCTTTCAAAACTCTTGAGTGAATGGGGGCATAAATGTATCCTAAGCGCCCCATCTAGCGAGTGCCAGCAGCATTCTAGATGACGCAGGGTCGAAAAGGATTTGTTGAGTGCGAGCTCGAGGCTCAAGGGTGCCATAGAGCCTCCATCCTGGCCTACGTATATGAATGACTCAACAGGGCCACAGTTGTCGAGGATCCTTCTTAGAGTTCCCGGGTTAACGCTCACGTTGTAGAGCTTCAGACAAGTGAGGTTTGCGAGAGACACTTTAGGAGAGTTGCGTAGTTTCGTTTTCCACTCGAGAACACCGGAATTTATGACAAGTGTCTTGATATTGGGTGCCATTTCGAACAAGTTCTCCAGTGTGCTCAAGTCACGGGTGGACCCAGAGCTTGTGCCTCTTTCGAGGTGTAGGTATCGCAGATCATGTAGCTTTTTCTGGCCTTCACTTGCGAGTGTCTGGCCGAAGGTGCCACGGTCTACCAAGCAGAGTAGCTCCAGATCTGGCATCCTGTATAGCAGAGTGTACAGGGGGAACGGGTCGAGCTCATAGGTCAAGCGCCGGATGAAACATCTCTTATGTAGCTGGCGGCGGCCTTTAAGGAACTCATTGATCTTCTGCTCTGACCATCTTTTTGCATCGATGTTGTGGTAGATGTATGGCGTCGCGGCGTTGTTCAGGACCCGACAAGTGCGCGCAAGGCTCGGAAGGCCGGTGTTGACCTCAGCAGATGAGTTCTCCCACAGTTTTCCTGGATCAGGAGTTACGAGTGAGTTTGGCTGGGGGTAGTGACTCAGATGGTCATTTGCACAGTGGCTGCAGAGATGCCAGCATATGCCGGCCAGAATCTCTGCGGGCATATGATCCAGGGCAGGCTTGATCATGACGAGTTGAGTTGGATGCGGGGTGCATGGGGGATAAAGAAAAGAATTAGAAAAGAGTTGGTAGGCTTCCAAGGACTTATATGAACGAAGGTTACACAAGCAAAGAAATAGTGACGCGTCAGGGAAACGCGTGAATGATGAGATAGCCTGTGCAACTGAGACTTCATGCGTGGTAACGTCTTGCCAGATAAAAGCCCGGGTGCGGAGGTCAAACTCGGCGGCCGTTGCTGAGGGTCGTGAAACTATATGTACTCAGGCCTATGCGACCTATAAGGTTAAGCTTTAGGCTGCGAACACAGATAATGAATGACAACACGATATCTTGTTTTCCCAATATAAGATTTTACACATAGACTTTCACGATGACCAGTAAATCTTGCTACAAGCCTCAGGGAAACTCTATGGACATCGCTAGACGTAAGGAGAGAAAACAGATACTTGGCACATCATTCGTCCCTGACAACTGGAATAGCTCAGAAGCACTTCAGATATATCAGGCTACCAGTGAATTAATCACAACCTAATTCTAGTCCTAGCTTCTCTCCCGTCGGAGGACTGATGTCTCAGTCGACAGCCTCGCCAGCACAGAAAAAAAAGCGACTTTTCTGGTGTAACAGTGGCTTATGGGCTCTTGCATATAGCCTCCCCGAAACTGTGCCTGATTTTATTTTGCCTACCTACCTAGCTGGTGTGTTCATCAGTTGTTCTATTTCGCATTTCGACAAATTTTCTTCTCTTCTTCTTTCTCATCTTTCAGTCTTCCAAACTCCTTCGCCTTGACCAACCTTGAGACGCTGATCCTCGGCGGTCCAGGGTTCCGCTTCGAGGAAGCTGAAAACTACAAGCCGTTCGAGACATGCCTTGTCGATCTCGTGCCACAATCGATCCGCCGCGTCGCCATTGACACGGATTATATGAACCTCCATGAACCGATTTTTGCACTGGGTAAGGCGGTCAAACGGGGTGCGTTCCCGATGTTGAAGGAGGTCCGATGCTATCATTGGGAGTTTGGGGGTTGGGCGGATTTGGAGAGGATATCCACAGGTCCATCTGTAACCCGACAGGAAGCCGAGGACTCGGGCGATAGGGACAAATCCTCACGCGATCTACTATCGCAGCTGAGCAGGACATGTAACGTATCGTTCAGTGCAGAGACCAAGGGGCTTTTTGAACACGATGCTGGGTCCTAATGGTAAACAACTTGGTAGCCAACTCAAACGGGGTATTTGTGCAAGGCTCCTGAATTACGTTGGTGGGATAGAGTTATAGATGATGCTGACAACTTTTCTTTGAAAAAAAGAAGGAAAGAAAAAAATAATAAAAGGTTGTGATCTTGGGAAATAAGGTGGAAAGCCAATGAAACTATGCAGGGTCTATCTCATGCTTGAGGAGTATAAGAAGGAAGAACAAGTTTTGAGTTTTGAGATCGGTATATTTAGGATGAATTTGACTAAACCTGTAAAAGCTTAGGAGCGTCTTGGGTACACTAGGTGTCTATGTCATGAATTGTACAAAACAGGCGCTAATATCCGAGGCGGTGATGTGCTTCCATAGCCGCGGCTCCAGGAGTGCTGGAAGGCGTCTCAGCTGGAGGAGCAGGGGCTGAAGGTGCAGAGGGCGCAGGAGGGCTTGCAGCGGGAGTACTCTCAGCAGGGGGCGCAGGAGGAGCTTCTTCCTCAGCCGGAGTAAACGCTGCATCTGCCAACGGAATCTCACCAACTGTTCCGCCTGTAGCTGCTCCAGCGTCGATATTGGCCAGGGCACCAGCTGCCTTCTTAGAGAACTGGACCAAGTTTTCCTCAGAGGGGCTGGGGTTGGTCAGTAGCTGTGTCGTACAGAGGGGAGTCGTACTTACGGGTTGATGGCCATCACCTGACCGATCTGACAGTGCGGGCCGGTAGCACAGTACAGATAGATGGGCTCTGTGTTGTTGAGAGGAACATTGAACGTCCCGACGGTTGTCTGGCCAGCCTCGAAAGGAATATGACCACTATGGATAACTCCAGACTGTGTAGCCTGGAGTGGCTGGCATGGAGAGTCTTCGGAGCTCTGGGTGACGGTATGATTTCCATTACTAAACTGGAACTGGATCACATCTCCGGCTGCTGCTCGAATCATGTTCGGAACGAAGGTATCTTGAGAACCGCCGACGACAACGGGGATAATTCTGTTGGCTCGTGCTTCGAGGGGCGGATTTCTCTTGACTGTCAAGTATCAGCATGGTTCTTTGGTTACGTGACATGAGGACTTACTCGAGATTGGCTGGTGGACTTCAAGTTCATGAAGTTCTCGTGGGGATATTTCAACGAGTGGCATAGCAGTAGCAACTGCAGCCCACAGCAAAGTCTTGGCCAACATCTTGAATATTATCGACAAAAACGAAACTCAAAAGTCGGTTGGTAATGAGCGTATTGTAAAGAAGGTCCAGCCAACTAGCAAAAATTGAAATTAACAATTATAAATCCTCACCAGGAGGGTAAAAAGAAGAGAATTTCGATGGACTCAAAGAAGGTAAGAAAGGTAAAACTGATCTGTGAATCAGACCATTATTCCCGACTGCAACTCAAGATGATCTTATAACATTTTGACGTTACTGATGATCGGGCACACGCCGAGCCTCATCTCTGGGCCGAAACTCGAGCTGAGACAAGAATTCAAATAGAGTTGCTCTTTTGCAAGATGTGACAAATTCACTAGCAGCCAAGATGTTTTGCAAACTTGTCTTGTTTCAGAGTACGGTTACGTGGTGTTTCATCAGCAACCGAGATATATAGCCGAGATACGGTTTTAAGTAATATTTCATGTTTTGCGCCCTTGATTCATGTTTTAGAGTGATATTTTATGTTTGTAAGCGATAAGAACAGTGACAAATCAATATAGGGTTCTTGAAACGGGCATGCGTGGCTTTCGGCATGTGGGCGGCTTGGCGATCTTGATAGAGGTTTGATGTGATGTTGCATGAGTGATTCGTCTGAGGAAGCGGTTATAGAGACCAGATGAGGAGGTTTAGGGGCCGAGAGATTGAGCCGCAGGAGGTGAAATGATTCGTGATCACCTTCAAGCTTGTTTCATCAACATCAGGGACTGGGGGAGATAGTCGTAATGTTAACCATAAATACAGAGCACTGCCACTTTATAGACTTACCGATTAAGTTTACTATCTATTACGCATGAATGCAAGTGTTACAATGTGTTGGCATGATGTCAGAGAGGTGAGGCATGATGTGGCCTTGATGAGATCGACCTTGTGAGGTTACACCAGCCAGCCACTTGACTTATCGCAAGATAAGACAACTGCTTACCAAACTCTACTCAACTAACTTGCAATGCCCATCGTCATTCTTTATAAAATCAACGAGAATCCCCGTGGGGGCATGTCCATCCCCGCAGAACCCCAACCCCAATTAGCCTGCTCTTTACTGCCCCGCAAAGACCCCAATCTGAACATCGTCACTTTACCGCTACTAACTTCCAATTCAACGCTGTCGTTGGTGGAATTTTAATTACCGATCGTGCCTTGACAGAACTAACGTTAGTAGGTTCCATTCCTGGGGGTTCATCGAGGATTATATTAACTACGGCAACGAATATCCGAATAAGCTTGCAGATAATATACATCCTCGAATGTGATTTGTGGATTTTAACATGAGAGTTTGCATCTGAATATATGCTTTGGGGGTTTAAATGAAGGAGGATCGGCCAATGCGAGGTCGAATTAGTAGATTTATATAGCAGCTGCAAGACCGTAGTATCTTGGTTTGGGCCAAGTGTCACGTATCTCGACATGAAGGGCTTCATCATCAAGACGGCAATTATTGCCGCGACTCTCTTTTCTACTGCGACCGCATCCGCCAAAGGACCTGTTGACACGTACAAGAAATGCCAACGGCAGACAAAGCGTGCTACAGAAGGATGTCCCAAGGGCACTCTCTTCGTAGCCAAGGATGATCCACGAGCAGACTTTTCCTCCATCCAAGATGCCATCGACTCGTTGGGTAACACAACAACCGCAGGCCACATTCTTATTGCCCCTGGCAATTACAGCGAGCAATTAAACGTCACCCGCCGAGGACCTCTGCATCTCATCGGTGCTTCAAACAAGCCTTGGGTCAAGGATCTCTACGCCGATATTGACGTCAACACCACGGCTCAGAACGACGTTCAGATCTGGTTCAACCTTGCAAATACGAACAATGGAAGTTTGAGTGATAATGTGTTCACGAGTGTACTCACCGTTGGGCCTAATTTCAACGCTACTCTGACGGGATCTGGACCTACGGGCTTTCCCGTGCCTGCGGACACGCCGTTTGGATGCACGGATTTTAGAGCGTATAACATTGACTTTAGAAATGATTTTGCGCCGAGATCTGTTGGACCTGCGCATGCGGTTGGTGTGAGCAGGGCTAATGCTGGCTTTTACTCTTGTGGCTTCTACTCTTACCAAGATACTGCAAGTCAAATCTTACCGTTTTATAGCTTGTAGCTAACTTTTTAGGTCTACGTTGGAAAACTTGGAAATGCTTACTTCTACGACAATATCATCGCTGGAGAGACTGATTTCCTGTATGGTTTCGGCACAGCATGGATTGAGAAATCAACACTATCTCTCCGAGGCTGCGGAGGCGGCATCACAGCTTGGAAAGGCACCAACACGACATTCACCAACAAGTACGGCGCCTACATCGACAACTCGCAGGTCATCCCCGTAAACTCCACCATCGCCGCAAACTTTGTTGGAAAATGCGCCCTCGGTCGACCGTGGAACTCGCAGCACAAGTCCATCTTTATGCAGTCGTACTTTGATGCTGTGATATTGCCTGCTGGGTATATCGAGTGGAGCAAGTCGACACCAAGAGTTGATAATTACACTTTCATGGCGACGTGGAATGATCATGGGCCGGGATATAATGTTGAGGCTGAGAAGGCGAGCAATGTAACGAAGGTCTTGACGGATGCGGAGGTCAAGCCTTATAGAGCGCCTGCGGATGTATTTCAGACTCCCGAGGGCAAGTTTGGTCATGTCAAGTGGATTGACAAGAAAGCTATGTAAGGGCCTTCAGCTCGACTGGGTTTACAGCAATTTAAGATATCCCGCGGCTCAATACATCACATGTGATATTGTGATTCACCACAAAATGACTCGGCATCAGAAGCTGAACTCTCTACCTCCATTGGCCCGAATGTCTCAGTTTGTCAGCCTCAAGCAGGGCTACGTGCCATGTCTCAAATTATCACAGCTCTCAGATATTTATTCCCGCCTTATGTTTGCGATTTGACGTGAAGAAGTTCCCGCTGCCAAGTGAATGAGGATCCTCAAAGCGAGATGAGATTTGAAGCCATATGCAGGGGTGTAAACTCTGTGTCCAATGGCGCGTTTCATTTCTTTAATTGCCCCTTATTTTACTTCGCGGGGTAAAAGACGCTAAGATTAGTGGTTAGATGGTTCAGGATCGAGAGGTGATCTTAACATGAGAAGGAGAGGGAAGATGGTACGATATATGAGCATTGGCCTCTACAGAGGAATCAGATATATTATCAAAGTACGTAGTTGGCGAATAATAAGAAAACTATCTCGAATGAGATACTGAATCGGGCGGAATAGTTCCCCGAAAGTCGGTGATAATTTATGCCCATCAAGTAGGTAGGTAATACAATCGACACCAGTGGCAAAGCAAACCAGTTCCATCCCAACCAAGAAGCCACTTCCTCTTCCCCGAGGAAACATTCCCGGTAATAAGAATCCTTCAACAAGCATCTATCAACACATAAACACCCCCTGCCTGATCTACAAATCTGACATCTCCCTCCTCCACTTTCTCCTCTTCATCTCACAGTATGAGCTGACGAGACAAATTCTGCCTTCGAGGCGCCATCGAAATGGGCTACTCAGGCGGCGACGATCAACGAAGCCCGTCGATAACGATACCAATTGCAGTATGCATGGGTATTTCTCTGTACAATGTTATTGAGCTCAATGTTCTTATCCTTACGACATTTAAGACACGGAAGAGCTTGTACTTTTGGAGCTTTTTGGCTGCTACGAATGGGATTGCACCTCATACCATTGGATTTCTCCTCAAAAACTTGGTCTTTTCTGATAATTTTGTTTTGTACATCACGCTTATTTCTGTTGGTTGGGTTTTGATGGTCACGGGCCAATCGCTCGTTTTATACTCCCGACTACACCTGATCTTCTGGAACCAGTTTATTATGAAAGTTGTGCTGGCTATGATTATCACCAATGCTGTTGTTTTGCATATTCCGATTATTATTCTTATGTACGGCGCCAACAGCAGCGACAAGAATCCATGGGTCCATCCTTATCAGATCTACGAGAAGATCCAAGTTACGGTGTTCTTCTTTCAAGAACTTATCATCTCGGCGATTTACATCAAAGCATGCTCTTCATTCTTTGGGACCGAGGGGCTTCTATATCGCAAAGGCGTTCGACGAATGAGGAGGCATTTACTATTCGTCAACGTTGTCATAATCCTTCTCGACATTCCGATCCTAGTCCTCGAGTTCGCAGACTTTTACGACTTTCAGACAGCTTACAAAGCGATTGTCTACAGTATAAAGTTAAAGCTTGAGTTTAACCTTTTGAATCGGCTTGTGGAAGTTGCAAAAGGGAATGATACACACGGGGCGGAGGGTGGAAATCAAATTGTGCGTCTGAATGCTTTTGAGCAAGATTGTGCTGGATATGTGGCAAGAGATAGTGGAGGTGGGAATATGGGAAGGGATGCGAATACGAAGAGACGAAAACGAGGGAATTCGAACGCGGATGATAGGATTTTAATCGAGACGGAAATATCTGTTAGTTATATTGAAAGGAGGGAGTATGATAATGAGAGTACGGGATGAAAGATGTCGACATAGGACTAACTTCGTGAATAAAATGGCTTTACCTCTTCCACGAGGATGTCGTAGAAGAACCTCATTGAAAGTTCAAGTGAGAGCGTGAAGTCAAAGTCAAAAGGGAACGTTAATACTTTCAAGTTACATAGACAACTATGGCTGCAGGCCATAAAATTAAAAATTTGGCAGTTGATACCTCATGGGTAACAGGAACGTGATCCTTTCTTACGATATAAAGTATCTTTTGTTTTTTAAAAGCTTCTCCTATGGCTATTGCATCTGATTTGTTTATGGAAGAATGTTCTCAAACTTTATAGGTCAAGCAATATCAGAATGAATTTCTTTGGGTTCGCTGCTAAGAATAGTGGATGCATGTAAGTGAACAAAGCTTGATGCTTACACTTTAAGCTTCAAACTTCATCTAACTTTTGTTAAGAACATTCTCATTATGACTCACTAAGCGTTAACTCTTTCCTCTCCTGCCTATAAATAGCCGTCAATAGTCCACCCTTTTCCGAAATCATTCTCACTTCTCTTCAAAATTTTGTGGCCCTTGGCAGAGAAGATCCTTCTTATCCCAACATGTCATCCAGTTTTTGACAACAGCATCATCTGCTCCTGTCGAAACCTCATCCCTGGGATTGTTTCCTCGTCTCATCTTGAATTGGAGGGATGAAGGAATTGTTTCAGCAGCAGAACTCCGCTGCAAATGACACATGGCCCAGTTCCCGATCTCTTCGCTGTGGACTGAACCAAATATGTCTTGTCGAAGCTGAGCCTCAATCTTCTTGAGCCTCCAGTCTTGAGATCATATGTCACAGCCTCTAGCCTCCAGCCCCCAAAGCCTTGCCATCAACAAACAAAATCGCAATGCCTGGACATTCATGGCGATCACTGGATTCCATCCGCGGACCTGAGAAAACTCCTTGGAAATGATCTGTGGCTGCGAGATGATCTACAAGAACATCCATTTCAGACTGGATCTGAAGCCTCACGACTTCAACCTTTCCTAATCCATCCATCCCTCAAAGTCGTCTCGACAGTTACGAAATCATCTATGGGATGACTGCGGCTTATTAAGATTAAGCTTTAGGCTGCAAACACGAGTGATGAATGACAACACGATATCTTCTTTTCCCCAGAAGCTTTCACAACAACCAATAAATCTTACTGCAAGCCGTAGTAAAAAGGGATATAACCTCAAGTTTGCATCTCTACACAAATACCACAACACAACTCCACAAACAAAATGGGCCACAACTCGACAAGCCAAGAGGCTCAAGACTACATCCACAATTTCCCCATCACCTTCGGCGCCCTTAGCGATGTTGCCAAAATGCATATCGCTGATCAACGAAATCATCAAGAAACCAGCCAAACTTCTCCGGCCCAACTGCACTGGACCAACAACGCCGACCTCTATCATGGTCAAGATGTCGAATGCGAACAACCCGCAACCGGAATCCAGGGCTGAGAGCTTATAATCACCACATAGAACCCAGG
>JABSTL010000866.1:0-21768 GCA_013759095.1 Fusarium sp. NRRL 29148
CTTCTTAGGTTTGGGCTGCTCATCGTCATCCTCAGCAGTGAACTGAGGCTCATATGATGGAGGCTCATAACCGTAAGGCTGGAATGAAGGCGACTCGTAGCCGCCATTACCGCTCTCTCCAGTATTGTGCTCACTTGCCTGCTCAGGCGGGTTTGAGGACATTTGGGGCGGCTCGTATCCGTAACTGAGAGGCTGGAACCCCTGTGACGAACTATCGGCAGGCGTCTCATCGTTGCCTAATGGTGTCGATGCCGCCCCTCCATAGGGCTGGTATCCAGCATGAGAGTAACCCTGCGTAATTTGAGCTGCCGGTGCAAGGCCTGCCGGTCCACTAAGGCCAGCACTGGTCGGCTCAGGCTGAGGAACGGAAGGGGTGTAGCCTTCACCTCGGTCAGTCGAGGCAGCACCAGGGTAGGAAGGCTCGTATGAGTTAGGGGCGTATTCGGTAGAACTTCGTCCAGGTGTATACTGAGATGTGGGGGAGTAAAGGTTCGCGGAAGCAGCTGGCGTCGCAACATTCGGCGCGTATTTAGATGCTGCCATGCTTGCCGATGGTTGAGCAGGTGTCATGCCGAAGCTAGGTGACTGCTGACCGTAGATGTCAAAGTTAGAAACCGACGGTGAACGACTGAACTCTCCAGAGGGGCGGTTAAACGGCCCTGCCTCCCCAGTACCTCCGTTGTTCTCTTCATTGTCATCACCTGCGACAAACTTATTGAATCGGTTCCACATGCTATCCGAGACCTTATTCATGCTTGGCTTGGAAATCCATGAGCCACTCTCCTCCTTCGGCGCTTGCTTCAATCTTAGCATGAAGTCTTCAACAGCAGTCTCAAGAACATGATGATGATATGGCGATCGCTTAGTTTGAGAGGACATTGCTGTCAAGATGGCGTCGCAGTACTGCATTGCCTTGTCCCGGTGGCCATATTCAGCAAGAGTCATTGCATGTTCAAGCTTGTAGGCAGCAAGATGAGGTGTGCCTGCGGCTGCAAGAGCTCCTCCTGCAAGAGACAGGCCATACTCATAGACTTCGCTGAGCTGAAGTGCCTCTGTTTCCTTGGCAAACTGGTCAGACTGTTGCCTATGATCAGCTCCAATGAGCACAAAGTTGGCGTTGGGGTCGTCAAGACCACCGAAAATTGACGCATGGCGGCCAAAGATGAAACAAATATGGGCTGCCTCAGCTCGGCCATAACTAGAGAGGAGATTTCCGAGGGCATTCAATCCTTGGATATCGTCGGTGCTTCGGTTGCTCAGGACAAGAGAAAGAGTCTCTCTCCATTTGTCCAATCCGTCGAGTGTATCCTTGGTAGGTCCTGAGCCCCCGCCAGTGGACACCAGTTGAAGACCAGCCCGAGCATGAACAGGAACTAATTCATCCACGCAATCTTCGAGGTTTCCAGAAAGAATCTTGTACAGTGCAGCCATAGATTCGTTGGCGTGGCCGGGGTAATTAACTTCTTTACGAACAAATTCCTGTGCCACGCGCTTGTAAAGATCGCCTTCCACAGTATGTGAAATCAGCATGGCGTGACCCCAAAGTCGTTTATCAACAAGAGCCCAAACAGCCTTGTCTCGATCGCCCCTCAGGAGATGATGACGGATTTGATCCATGGATGAGACATCGACACCATCGGCTTGCATTGACGTGACCGAGGGTACTCCTGTATCAAAACTAGTAGCGGCAGGGAAAAGCGCATCATCACTTGCGGACGATGTACTTTCACCAGGCGAGAGGACATCTCGGACAGCTGCCTCTACAGTAGGGTTACCTTCCAGTATGCCATCGTTCTCAACAAAGACACGCATAATCTTCCATAGGAGCAGACGCTCGACAGCTCTCTTCGCCTCGAGAGAGAGTTGGGAGTGAAAAGACACATCAGGAAGATCTTTCTCAAGTAGCTCAATTCCAGCACTGAGCCATCCGATGGTCTCTTTCTTCTTTGACTTGCCCCTGAGAGGACCTGGAAATTTGGCCACATGCTCGTGCAACGGCTCAATGTCCTTGACACTCTGGACCTTGACTTCTCCTGGTGTTCGTACAATCATCGGAACAGCCTGGTTCATGCCATACCGAGGAACGCTCTTGGGGAAAGAGGTGACGACAGTACCCCCAACGCCCCATGAGATAATAGGCACTCCTTTCCATCGCTGAAGCTCATCATGCTCCCGCCCGTCAGTGGGCGCAACCATGTTCATTGTGATAGACTGGCCGCGGGTACGGACAGTTGAAACACCAGGTGCTGGGGCCATTGGAGCAGTGGAAGCCACTGGGGCATAAGGTGAGGGGGCTGGCTTTGCGCCTACTGGAGAAGGATAGGAGTGTGAGTGGGCAGACGAAGGTCGGCGTGCTGAGTCTGAGGATCTCTGAGCCTGCTTATGGCCGAAGGATGCGCTTGGCGATTGCGTCTGAGCGCGAGGAGGTGGTACAAAGCCAGCCTGCGCTGTTGGTGGGGCATGGGGTACATATGGGCCCGATGGCTTGGGAGGCGAGAGGGTAAGCTGGCCAGCATAGCTTGGAGGAGGTGGTGTCTGTGTGGATTTTGGAGGAGATGCAGGGTTATATCTCGAGTCATAATGAGGTATGGCATGAGTAGCGCTCGCAGATCTGGTGGGAGTTTGTTGCTCATCCTCCTCATCTACCTCACGTGTGGGTGGCAGAGACGAAACTCGGCTCATCCTTGGCTCGAAGTGAGCACTCTCAGAATGGGTCAAAGGGCTTGATGTCCTAGGCTGATGTGGGAGCACAGGCCCGGGGCCAGCAGTTGCCACGGCTCCGTAAGAACCGTGGCCTTTGGGGACGGGAGGTGCCGGTGAATAACGGCTGCTTGCAGGAGCTGGCGGGGCAGTATGGCTTGTACCAGGTGCAGGCGAATATCGAGAGGTGCTTGTCGAGGGGGGCGGAGGCATGTGGTTGGCAGAAGTGGTCAGGGCAGCATAAGGACTGACTCTCTCAGGCGCAACCAGGCCAGCGCCTGGAACAGGAGCCGGCTGACTAGTGAGATCGCCGTATGGTTCACCAGGGGTGACCGTCGTCGCGGGAAAAGGCGGCGGAGCCATATGGTTTGGTGCCGCGGGAGCTAATGGCGAAGGGATATGTGGTGCGTGAGCCATTGGGGGCGCATTTCGCGCGGGAGACAGAGCTCTCTGGCTTGTCCGTGAACTAGGCCGCGGTCTAGATGTCATGGGCAACTCCTCAAAGAAGTTCTCCTTGTGTTGTGCACCAGAAGTAGTTGGTTTGGGAGGTCCTGTAGATTGTTGGTGGCTAGGCAGGCCATGACTAGAGGAAGGAGGAGTGAGTCTTGTTGGGGGAGCCGGCATGCCAACGCTCGCACTTCTAGGCGGGGGTTGAACCGGAGCATGATGCTGATTAGCTTGAGAAAGCTGTTGCATGCTCGCTCTCTTTCGAGGCTTCACCAGGTTGGTGACAAGATCGGTAGGCAGATCATACGGTGAGTGGTAACCTCCCTTTGACTTATCTGCGAAACTTTGTGCCTTGGACATCTCAGGACGTGCTGGTGGAGGCTGGCCGTATTGAGGAGCTGTACCAAAAGGTGCTACGACAGGTGCTGGAGTGTTGTATGCCGATATTTGGGGAGCAGCAGCCGCAGGAACTTGCATACTGGGAGCATACGGAGATGGCGCTGGGTGAGTAGTTGGTCCCTGCGGCATATAGGGATTGGAGGCAGAAGGTTGACGTGAGGTAGGGGCCGGCGCCTGAGTTGGAGCTGGAGCTGGCTCCTCATCCTCCAAAAAGCCTTCATCATCACTTCCAAAGAATGCAGCTGGGTCAACTTGCTTGTCATCTCCCGCATTCTCTTCAAGCAGAAAATCGTCGTCTTCGTCATCGGCGAAAGCTTGTTCCCATTTTGAGGCAAGGTCTTCCTTCTTAGCTGGGGAGGAGTCGGGTGCTGCAGCAGCTGGGTCAGATGAAGCAGGTGTTGGCGCAGGCTGCGCTGACTTTTTGTCCTCCTCGCTGCCTTCATCGTTATCCTCGTCATCATCACTGCTGTCGTCCTCTTCCTCCTCCTCCTCCTCCTCTTCCTCCTCTTCGGGGGTTCCCTCAAGTGCAGACTTGTTCGAGATGGCACCTGCGTTCATGGAATCCAAAACCTGCATTGTCGATTTTCGTTCCAAAGCCGGGGCAGGTTTTTCATCAGATGGCTGTTCGGAGCCTTGAACTTGACTGAAGAAATCATCACCTTCTCCGGCTTCATCGTCGAACGAGTCGCCTAAAGTGTGGCTTGGTTGTTCACTAGGGACCTCATGGTTTTCTTTCTCGGGAGGAGGGATAAGTGGCATCCCTTCTTCATATCGTTCATCGGAATTTTGGCCCTCTGGACTCTTCAAATCCCCACCAATAGATATAGAGGAGGAGTGTCCTCGCCTAGGTGCATCTAGCCCATCTGTCGTCTCCTCTCGCTTGTATAGCTCCTCCTCTGCATCCGCTTCCTTCTCGGTTTCCTCTAAAACGTCCAAGGCCTGATTGGAAGGAAGAGTTTGTTGATCCTCTACTTCGGAATTTGTGTGGGCGGGTGGCACAGGTGGGAAAGAGTTTGTTCGGTCGGTAGGTGGCATGAACTTGAAAGGATCGGTATCAGTGCGACTCAGGTTCCATTCACCTTCCTCCTCGTCTCCGAAGCTGATTTCGTGAGACACTGTGCGAGCGAATGACATGGAACTTGAGTGCTGAGATACAGGTGCCTTTGGTTGTGTGGCGACTTCGATTTCGGGTTCTTCGAGGGCGGTTTCCTCTTGTGTTTGGTTGGGGACTGCATCATCGGAAGCTAGCCAGTCATTACTATCATCGCCGTCATCCTCGTTTGAAGGCCAGGCGTTGGCGGCGCCATCTTGTTCCGAGTATTTTTGATCCTGTTGTGACGACACGTCTGGACTCGTAGGCAGATCGGCTTGGACGACCGCGTCTGGGGTTGTAGATGACGTCGCATGTGCGGGAGACTCGGTGGAGCTGGTAGGATCGGGATGGTTTGGCATCGTGGCCAGATCTGTCGCTTTTGGCGATTCGGAAGCCATCGCGAAGCCGATTCGGGCGTTGGCTCGTAGGGTGAAAAAGAAAGAAGTGCCAATAACTAGCAAATACTTTTTGCATTCGTGTCAGCGGAACGGTTTCAGTACAAAGGGGCTACTACCGAGCAAGCTAATCTGCGCGGAGCTAGGACGGGAGCTTTGCGACTTCAGGGGGTAGAGGGGGTCTTGTAACACAAGGCAAATCAGAAGCCAGGAGGGAGAGGAATTTCGTACTTAGTATACAAGAATCAAATTGTGTGTTGTCGCGTTTAGTTAGAGTCGCCCTTTCGCCATGGTCATCTGGGTAACGAAAGAGTGGAGGGCGTTTGCTGGAGTTGGAAGGGAAACGTTCTGGAAGTACAGTACAGATCTCTCATAAGTGCAAGTTGGCATGAACCAAAATATGGGGGCCCAGAAAGGCAACTGCCACCCGTTCGGCGCCGTAGGATGATGATGAATTTCTGTACTAAGAGGCCCTTAATTGATGAGATATAGTTTGACATTTACACTGCTTTCGGATTTATTAGGCAGAGCATTTAGAATATTCTTAAGCCCTCTTATTTATTGATTAGTTTACTTAACATTATCATTTATGAGCTTGGAATAACAGCCCGTTTCAGAACCTTCATCCCTATTACTGTTTTCTTTCAGTCACGTATGCACCTTGCATGGCGTCCTAGAACTCGCCGAGTTCTCTACCTTATAATAAATACTCCGTACCATGTAGACTACTCCGTCTGTATGGGACCGTGGATTATCCGCCCCTCGTCTGACTGACTTCCCCATCAACGACTGGAATCTAGACCCAAATCTTTCACCTTGATTGAACATCTGATGAGCAGATACGACCAAATTTAATTCAGAACAAGGTCATCCCCTGGACACGGCCGAGAGTGTAACCCCTGGGCGTAGTCTTGGCTCATTCCTGACCCGAAATAAGACACCAGATCTAATCATCCATGGATGCTTTCAAATTCCATCCATTGGGTTAGAGGCTACCCTGGAGGGTTGAATGAACGCTATCTTTCTAAACGAATCAATATTGAAGGGTATTATCTATGCTATCATTAACGATTACAACTTTTAGTCCTTGAGTTCAAAGGCACGTCTAACTGCCCAGAGCCTGTGCCTCACACATCTTTCGATACAATCCACCCTGAGCAAGCAGCTCTTGATGAGTTCCCACCTCCGTGATTTTACCACCCAAGAAAACACATATTTTGTCCGCGTCCTTGATTGTGCTCAAGCGATGAGCAACAGCAATGGTAATGCGATCTCCTTCCTTCGCTGCTTCTGCCAATGCGCCTTGTACAATCTTCTCGCTCTCAGTGTCAAGTGCACTTGTAGCTTCGTCCAGGAGAAGGACCTTGGGATTACGGATAAGGGCTCGGGCAATGGCGATTCGCTGTCTCTGTCCTCCAGACAGTTGCGCGCCGTTCGACCCAGCCTGTGTATCGAGGCCTTCGGGCAAAGATGAGACGAAGTCCCATGCATTGGCTGCGCGTAGGGCTGCCTCAATCCGCTTGTCAGGAACCGAAGTGGCAGGGTCCTTACCCTCGGTCTCTGGCTCATCGACACCAAGAGCAATGTTCTCCCGTATCGTGCCCTGGAAAAGAGTCGGTTCTTGTTGAACCAGACCAATGATGCGGCGGTAGAGGCGAGGGTTGAGAGTGGGAAGTGCTGAGTTAGCAATGCTGATTGTGCCGCTTGACGGATCATAGAAACGTTCAAGCATAGCTATCATAGTTGACTTTCCACAGCCCGATGCGCCAACAAGCGCGACAAATTGTCCAGGCTTGACATCCAAGTCGATGCCGCGGAGAACAGGGGCATGAGGTCGAAGAGGGTACGAGAATCGGACATCATCCAAAACAACTGGACCTCCCGACTTGGGACCGTTGTCCCGATTCTCAGGTGTTTCTTGGACGTTGGGCTGGAGCTGATTGAGCCAGAATATGTAATTGGCAGCATTGACTCCCTTGGTAATACTGGTTGAGAATTGGAAGAGCTGAGCAGAAGCCTGGCCAGAGTAGAAGACTCCCAAGAAAGCGACAAAGAAGTTGTACATGGAGATATCGCCAAATGAAAGAAGACGGCAGCCATACCAGAAACCAAGAGCTTGAAACCAGTACTCAATCGATTGAGTCAGAGCAAAGAAGATCATGATACGGAAAAGGTCGTTCTTTGATCCAGTAACAGCTTGGTTCAGCTCATCAACATACTTGTCCAAGACTGACTCCTCAATGGCCAGAGAAGAAATGGTTCGAATGGCAGTGATAGCCTCAGAAGCAATTGAAGCGCTAGTAGAGTATCGCTTCGAGGTATCCCGGTCCAACTTGGCGTCGAGGCGAATCTTGAAGTAACCGGAGCTGACCAAGGGAGGAAGACCAGCGCAAACGACCACCAGACCCAGCTTCCAGCTGTGAATTATAGCCAAGAGACTGCAGGCAGCCAGGTTGAGAATAGCAATGAGGATGAGGGCCACGTTAAAACCCATTAGCTCGAGGATCGACTGGGGATTGGAATCAACGCGACTGGCCAGAGCACCAGTGCTGTTTTCCTTGCGGTCAAAGAACTGAAGGTCTTGGCGAAGCATATCCTGGAGACTCTGCTTGCGAAGTTTGTGGCTGAGGAACTGAGCAATGGTGTTGGTAGCATAGCCAAGAGCAAAGTACGACACCAACAAACCGGCTGCTAGAACGATGAACATGCTTGCGTAGAAATCGCCGCGGTCTCTCATCCTGTCACCAGTAAGGGTGAAGACCTCGACGACGTGCGCAAGCAGAATGGCCTGACCGGGGAATGCTGCAACAGCTCCCAGACAGCCCGCAAGAACAAATAAATACGACCAAGCAACCTCTGGGCTCTCACGAATCAGACGATAAACGACATAAAAGATGCCCATTTGTTTGTGGTTGTCATAGTTGCCAAGCTCTTTGCCAGCTTCGAGGCGCTCCTGGACGTGGGTTTCGTATTGGGTAACCGTCTTGCTAAGACCGAGCTCCTCCTTGCCTCCTTCAGGGGCAACTTCCTCTTCTTCGTCAGTCGAGACATTGTTGGGTTCATTCTCGACTGCAAGGTTCTGAATCTTGACGAGTTTAGCGTAGACACCATCTTGAGCAATTAGGGACTCGTGAGAACCTTGCTCGATGATAGAACCCTTGGACATGACCACGATGTTATCAGCTTTGCGAATGGTGGCGAGCTTATGAGCGATAACGATGGTAGTTCGGCCTTCAGATGCTTTGTCGAGTGCTTGCTGAACGACACTCTCAGCGTGAGGATCAAGAGCGCTTGTAGCCTCGTCAAGAAGAAGAACCTTAGGCTGTGACACGACACTACGAGCAATAGCAACACGCTGTTTCTGACCACCAGATAGAAGCCCACCTCGTTGTCCGATTTGTGTGTTGTAACCTTCTGGGAGTTCCATGATGAAATTGTGGGCAAAAGCCATCTTGGCAGCCTCCTGGATTCGTTCCATCTGTTGCTCAGCAGGGGAATTCTCCCACTGAGTACCAACTAAACCGTGCTTGATGTTGTTAAAAACAGAACCCTCGAAGAGAACAGGCTCTTGCTGGACGAGCCGGACGTTTCGGCGGAGCCAGTTGAGGTTAAGTTTGTCAATGGGACGACCGTCCAGTTTGATAGTGCCAGATTTGGGGTTGTACCAGCGCTCAATCAGACCGACAATAGTGCTCTTGCCTGATCCTGATTGACCTACCAGTGCCGTAACCTTACCAGCAGGGACGTTAAGGGAAAAGTCTTCAAGCACTGTGACACCAGGTCTGGTGGGGTAGGCAAACGAAACACTCTCAAGCTCGACATGTCCGACTGTCTCGGATGGTGTCTCGCCATCCTTAGAAAGGGGGTCGATAGCTGATGCTCGGTCGATGAGAGTGAAAAGTTGTGCTGCGCCAGACATGGCACGGCTGAAATCGATAGTATACGGGGTGAGCTGGGTCAACTGAACAGCCGCAATGACAACGGAGAGGAGAACCGTGAAGATGACGCCCGAGCTTTTGATTTCGCCAGTTGAAAGCATACGCACACCCTGCCAGAAAGCGAGTCCGAAACCGAGGTAGATGATGGTGTAATCGGCAGAGAACATGAGACCAAAGAGAATGGAGATCTTCTTTCCAACGGTGTGAGCTTCCTCGAGGTGTTTATCGAACTTGTCGACGAGTCTGGCTCGCATCTCAAAGGCATGAACAGTGCGCACGCTGGCGAGAATACCCTCAGCGAGCGAGTTGGCTTGGCCGTGAATCTCGAGGATCTTCACTTCGTGAACAGCTTCCATCGTCGCAACAACAGTCATGACGATGATGGTTGCCGGAGCGATACATAAGCAGATGAGCGTGAGCTTCCACTGCACGACGAAAGCGACAATGAAGGCAGTGAGGAAGGCAGCAATGCCCTGGAAGAAGAGGCCGAGTTTCTCAGCGATGCCGGTTTGGATCAAGCGGCCGTTGGAGGTAGCCTGCGTAGCGATGGAACCACCGCTTCCAAAGTCATAGTAGGCAACCTCTTGTCGAAGAGCAGCGCGAAGATACTCCTTTCGAATGTTGCGTACAATACGGTAAGAGGAATAGGTAAGGAAGACGTTCCAGATATAGGAGAGAACGAATCGACCAATGCCAAGGTACACAAAGTAGAGCCTTGTATGAACGTTAGGAGAGAGTTGTACATAGGGATATGGCTATGAAGGACTCACGCTAGGTCTGCAACCTCTTTTCGGAACTTGCTAGGCTGAGACTCTCCAGAAGTAAAGTTGGTAATTGTGGTGATGAACTGTCCAAAGATGAGGTTCTGGAGAGCGATACCGGCACCTGAACCTATGGCAGCAATGAGAGCAATGCCTTGCATCAAATACTCTGTAGGGCCTGCATATGTGAGGATACGCTTAGGAGTGTTAGTATAGTACTTCCCATGGTTTTGTATCGCTATTTATTACCTTGTAGTCACCCCAAGAACCCTCAACTTCTCCTTCTTCTCCAGGACTGGGAGCATCGCCGCCCTCGGCGTTGACAACAGCATCTTCAGGAGTCGAGGTCGCATCGCTGCCACCTACGACCTTTTCATTTTCCTTCTCGTTGATACTAGGAGTCATGGTGACCTGCCGCACAAACTGCACCAGGCGATCTTGACGCCTAAAAGAAGTGAACTGGTGTGGTCTGGCGCTTTGATATAAAGTCAAAGGATCAACCCAGTATATTCAGGCTATAAGCCCTCTTTGAAGAAAGAAATAGATTGACGGAACCAGAAAGGAGAGGGAGGAGATCATGACTCTTACCAAGGGGATAGCGTGCTTTTGAAGAAAATAGCACCCGAGAACTTTTGAGAGATGAACCCTGGGGGTGGAGTGAGGGTAGACCAGATTTAGACGGCAACGAATGGTGATCCTTGGCACTTTACGGAGTAGCTTGTGTGTTTTTTTATCAGATCCGCAGGCAAAGTGGCCCAAGTGGGTCACTGATTGATAATGGATATCTCGAAAATTATCGATGCGATCACGGAGGTTGAGGCAAGAGTTTGCGTATTTGCTGAGTTGTCAATTTGATACTGTTTTTTAAAAGGAGGCCTTTGGCAAGTTGATTATTTTATTTCTATAGTAACATCTCCATCTGTTCATTTGCATAGAGGCAGTCCATCCGTCCATTGACCACAGAGGCAACATGCATGCCATGCATTCAGTTGAACCAGGGTCTTTTCGGAAATCATGCCGGACACATGCCTCATCTCATGGCTGAAGTCTTGGCTTAATATGAAGAAAGGGTTCACCTAGATTGATCTTGATATTTTACAGCATTATTTCTCAAGTGAGACTGCATCATCATCAGATTACGCAAATGTCTTTGCGTGCCTTGAGAAGGCAACCTAATAAACTTACTCCGTAATCAACTCAGAGATTAGATGAGACCATGATCATTGATCATGTTGTTGCTTCCATCTGAATGGAGACCCTTGCCCCGAGGTATCCTCTCTTCCTATTGGCTCTTTCGGATTTACGGTGTTCTCGGGAGCCGCAAACTCGAGCCTCCACATCCGGATCCTCATCTTTAACGGCCTCGATTCTTCCGGACCCCGCGCGTTCCGCTGAACCTCCCGAGTCTTCGGTGTGAGTCGTTCAAAACGCCATGTGAGTTTGGTCGCTTGTAGTACGTGACTTTTCCCATAAACATTTTCCTCTGTGGCATTGTTTCATTGCATTGGATCTTGTCTGTATCTGAGTGACCCCTCACTCAGCCGTGTAATTCCCTGTCATCCACACAAACAAGCAAACAAACGGTGCCCGTGATTCCCGTATTTGACCTCATGGCTGAAGATTCTCGGGCCCAGTTGGATGATGGCCCTGATGAGGGATCCGATGGGCCCCAGAATCCTTCTAACCTGACTATTCGACGAGCAGTTAGTACATACACAGACCCTGAAGCTCTGTCCTGTCTTGTCTCTATCCTCACGTTCTCGTCACTAACACTGCTTAATCTTAGTGTGATGCATGCCGAACTCGCAAGGTATGTACTCATCAATCTTAATCAATATTTTATGCATATCGCTCCATCAATGCTCCAGTCATTATAGACCACTAGCCACAGAGGCTGGGGTAAAGATTGGAAGCCATCGTCAACATGGTCCTAGCTCTCACCTGAGATTACTTCACTCAGCTCAACAACTATAGCTAAATAGTAACATCAATCTATGTAGATCCGCTGCGATAGGAATTCGCCCTGCTCTCATTGCATCCACGCCAAGATCCCGTGTACACACCATGATACTCGCCCAAAGGAGAAGAGAACCCGCATCCTCCTCTCCGCCCAATAGTGAGTTGCCCTGGGTCTTTTGCTTCTGATATTATCCCACCACTCGCTGCTTTGGTTTGCACCAAAAAAGGAAACCATACTGACGGCTGAACAACCATGTAGTGAGAGAAAGATCGACATCATTGACCGTCGTCTCGAGGCCCTCACCGAGCTCATGCGTGATATGAAGATGAACATGTCACCTACAAGCACACAACCCAATCAGAATCACATGCCCAGCTCTGATGTCCCCCGCCAATCGCCAGCCCAAGCCTCGAGCTCAACACCCTATGGGCATCTCGCTCAGCAGACTGCAGACAGCCCGGTTATCGAAGGAGAATCTTCCTTAGCTGCTCATGGTGAATTTGCAAACGAATTCCTGAAAAATGCTGTTGGCACAGAGTCCTTGCAGGGTGCTAGCCTTGAGCTTCGTGAGACCTTGGATTCACTACATCACATCGTTAGCTCTCTGAAGCAACAGACGGCTGCCACGGAGATGTCATATCCCCATGCTAGGCAACTGCCACGTCCAAGTCTAAAGAACAACGAACTTCCCCCTATTCAAACAGCCGTTGCATTAATACGGGAATGTGAGAGTCAGTGATCTGGTACCTCTCTTTCACCAGTTTAAACTAACCAACTTCAGCCGAGAACTCAGAAGTGTCTGCCTGGATAAGGGAGTTCTTCTCCATGGAGAGCTTCTCGGGCATGTGTCTTCATGTTTATTTCTCAGAAGATGTCTCAGAGGCTGATTTCATCCTTGTGAACGTTGGCCTGATGTACATGTTCATGGATCGTCAGCAGCGTACTGCAGATGCCAAAGAACAAGAAGAATGCGAGGGATACATGAAAACACTTCGCGAAAACACCGAGACGGCGTTGGCAAATTTGCCTTTTCATCTGCCTGCAACCTCAAACATGATTTCTGCCCTTCTTCTTGGAGTATGCCATCCTTGATATTTCTTTTGATATCGTATACTCACACACTTTTAGGCATTCTATGCTATTGAGATCTCAAAACCATCACTCTCATGGACCTTGTCATGTAAAGCCTCCGAACTATGCCAGACTCTAGGTTATCACCGTATATCAACCATGAAGAATGACAAGCCGCGCGAGGCTCAGCGCAAACAGTTTCTATTTTGGAACACATATTTCATAGACAAAAGTCTCTCACTTAGGCTTGGCAGGGCTTCGACTATTCAAGACTGGGATGTCACTGTACCCCTTTTAACCTCGAACCCTCCCAATGCTACGCCCCTATCAGCCTTCATTTGCCTCTGGGTCGCTACAGCTCGGTGTCAAGGACACATATATGAGCTACTGTACAGTCCAGACTCGATGACACAGTCTGATGATGTGAGGAGATTCCGTGCTCAAAAGCTTGTGAACGACCTGAAGGATATCTCGAGGAGGAGCAAGGAGCTGAGTGTGCGAGCCCAAACCGCGAATGTTCGATATTTAGACCTCTGACTAACGTGTGCTCTGCAGAAATCCCGCGAAAAGGAAGTCAAGACGAATCTTGGGGAGTACTTTTTCGATTTTATTCTCATCTCTGATGACGTTCTTCGACTTTCACTTCTGACTCTGATTTATCGAGCTACGCCTGGGCCACCCAACTCCAAAGTGACATTCATACCAGAGTGTATTGAGGCTGCGCGTGCAACACTACATCGCCATCAAGATTGCATGGATCTCTTGGGACGGGATAATACTGTCTATTTTCCTTCTTACGTTCATTGGTGAGCACACGACTTACATGGTACCCTGAGACAATGCTAACATGATCAGGACATTACTCTTTGCCCCTTTCATTCCTTTCATCGTTGTGTTCTGTCAAGTCATTGAGACCCAGGACCAGACGGACCTTGCTCGTCTGCATAGTTTCTGCACATCTCTTGAGACGACCATTCAACTATCAGATGCAGCGGCGAAAACATACCGCCTGTTCCAGGTCCTCTATACAGTAGCACTCCGATACATAGAGTTCCGGACAAGCACTCCTCCAGCCGACCAAACACAAGCCAGTGCTGAACTTAACAACTACCTCGCTGCTCTCGGATTTCCACCAGCAGGTCTGAATAACGGGGTTCAACAATCGACGCGCATGGACCCTAGTCAGGCTGGTGTGTTCTCACAATCGCTCGGAGATATGAGTATGCTTGATGGTGCCGATGGTCAGAGAGGAGCAAACACGATGATGTGGATGGGTAACACCGCGCAACTTGGCGAATGGTTCAATAGCAGTCAGCAAATGATGGAGTTACTGGAGGAGCCTAGTTTTACATTCCCTCAGTGAACGAAAATAAGGGGTTCGGACAATTAGTGAGCTCATAGATAGTCACGTTCACCCATTTTGGAGACTATAAATACAACGCCACTCAGATGGGTTCGGCATAAACCGAGCATAGGAGCCACTTCATCCCTGTCTCGCTAATCAAGAAAGTTCTACAATAGAGTTGAGTAGACTCATGTCAGAAGTCAAAATAGAGTGTGGCACTTGTTGAGGTGCAACGGTCCAACCTTAATAGTTCAGACATTCTAAGCGATGCATACAAATATTCAAACTATTTTTTAACTCTCATCTCGAAAGCCTCAGTTCCTCTGACGCCCCTGAATCGGGCACAAGCATGGGGGAGCCCTCCATCTCACCCTCCAAATTCCCATGTCTCTCAACATCATCTAGGGGCTGTTTTGCAGCTGGCGGTTTCTTGAGCATGACGACGCTAATAGCGCTTCCTAGAATAAGAGTACATCCTGCACCACTAATGAAGTCCATTCTGTGTCCAAAAACCCACCTATCGAAGCTTGCGGCGAAAAGCATGTGTGTATAGACCATGGAATTAGCACGGTTTGACTTATCGGCCCCGAGGCCTGCCGTGAGGAGATACTGCATGATAAAACCCATGACACCCAGGGGAAGCAGCAGTGCCCATTGCTTGACTGTGGTTGGTGTAACCCATCGCAGACCTGGTTGCTGAATATCGAGGATAGGGGCAAATATGAGCATGGATAGAGCGATGAAGGTCGAGATGATACCAAAGTAGTTGACCGAGATAAGAGGATGTGCTCGTTTCCCGATGGTTCGGAGGGTCGTGAAGGCGCCAGCTGCTCCCAGAACACCCAGAAGGGCTATACCAACAGCTATCAAGCGTTCTTCAGGGGTGGCTTCATGTTCAATACCTGGTATACCACTAGATTCGGGCGGCTCGGTAGTCGAGTTTTCATCGTCAGAGCTCGAGAATAGCGAGGCAGGTCGAGCAATTAGTACAACGCCTAGAAGAGCAACCAACGTGGCAAGTTGCTCGATTCTAGTGAAAGGCTCACGAAGAGCAAACCAGCAGATAAAGCCTGCAACACCAGGAGCCAAGAACGTGATAACGGTAGCATCAGCGAGTGAGATATACATCATCGAATACCAAACGCCAAAAATACCCCAGAAACCACTTGCTCCTCGCAACCACAGCAGCCATCGAATCTCTTTCTTACCAAAGGGGAAGTCCGGGGTTTTATTCCACCACATGTAAGCCGAACAGAATAGTGCTGTGATGGAGTGTCTCATAAGCAAGGCCTGAACGGGATGCATGCCGTCGCCTTCGAGTTCGACTAAACGAGCACTGAGGTTCATGAGTGCTCCAAAGAATTGCGATAGAGCAACGTAGGCAGCGGGCTTATTCCTTATCCAGAACTGTCTCCATTTGGACGGTGGAGTTTCGACTGGTAAATCGAGTCCTTGGTGTGAGAATTGTCTTAGAGGTATTGGCGAGGGGCAAGGAGATGGACTCGATGACATTCGGCGGAAGTCATCAAAACTCGAACTATCAACCTTTGAAGACAAGAGGTTTGGTGATGGCGAAGGTGGCAGCAAATGGCGATGCGATTCATGGGCATCCCCAGGCAACAATTTGCTTTGAGGAACCTCCTCATATGGCGGAGGAGTTGGATTCATAGTGTAAGATAATAAGAAGCTATTTCTAGTTCCATGAGGTTGTCACGATCAGTCAACGACGAGATACGGCACAGTAAGAAGAAGGAACAAAGTCATAGTTAAGAAGCGAATAGAAATGTTCTGTTACAAATAGGTACAGTGCCTACTTCAGGTAGGTAGGGGAAAAGCTCCGGATCGACGACTCTTTGAGCGTCAACCGTTGATAATCAACCACCCCGCAGCCGAAACCCACCGATCATGGATCCTCTATCGCTCTCTTCTCTCACATCAACCAACCGATGAGCCAACAAGGAGAAGTCTCCCGCAGTGTGGGTGGAGTTTACAGTACTACTAGATCCTGGTAGGCAACTCTTCAAGACCCTTGATGACGAAGGCGAGCCTCTTGTTTGGACGATCTAAGCTGAGTGAGAATCAGTGGTTTTCAGGTACCCACTGGTTCTCAGCATTAGTGAGAAGTTCTTTCTCAGTCATAGAGAGCAAAATCGGCAGAGTTGCTAGGGCACGCGAGCAGAAAGAAAAGAGACTCGAGTGGCGAGGGCCTCAAAAGTCAGCGAGTGGGCGCTTACATAGAAGATGCTGATGTGTGTGACTTGACCACCACTTGCATCGTCTTGGCTCTGCAACTAGAAAAATTGCGCCCTATTTCGCCCCGATTTCGGTATCGGTTAAGTCGGCCGAGGATGAAGATGCAAGGGCCAGTTGAACGGCGAACGGACGGTCAGAGCCCAGAGGTGATGATGGGACCGGAAATAGTATCACATACTATTCTTATTTCCGATGTAGATACTCATTAATTGTTAAAGAGAGGTAAACTCTGCCTCAGTCGTGGATAACATTTCATTATACCTTACCCACTTACGGTTATCTCAAGTCCCAGACACACTGGCTGTATGACGTCTGGTAGTCCTACTATACCTCGTAGACAGGGACGAGATTTGCCTTCGTCCTCCTTATCATGCTAGCTCCCCTCGACCTTGGTCAGTAGTTAACTACCTAATCCTCCTTACATCCTGGTCACCCTTAACAAGAATATATCAATGATAGACGCTTCAACATATGCAGGGCCCAAGTATGGGCTCTGAGACTGTTAAGTCTGTCCGAAATGAGCCATGACCGGAGTCGACAGGACGACTATGCCAGTTACAGTTACAAAAGTTATGCTGCGATCTTCAAGTCGATTCAGCCAGTCAACTGTTTCCACAACGGACTCATCCAGTGTTATAGGGGTTTGGGCAGACGTGTCGATTTGGCTACAGTGAGCCGCAGCCGTGTTTTCGGCGAACAGTTCTCGCAAACTATAACTTGCTTCAACACTGTGAAGGCGACAAGTTCCAGCTTCATCAGACATATACCATGTTATTTGGAGATTCCCCCGAGCTAATAGAATCAAGAGTTCAAAAGGCAGCTGCATGTTTCGGTGCTCCAACTCATCTTGCTATACCGACATCACTGCCATCACTTTCATCCCTTCTTGGTTTTATCGATGTCATTAATTTGGTGACCTCCAGAGTTAAATTCCGTAAGTAAACTACCATGTAGCTCCATAACTTGATAGCACTACCTCAAACGTCAACCTGAGACTTTCAGCCTGGGGAGAGAAAGACTGCCTACCTAGGTCAGCATAAGTGAGTTATGCAGAGCCTACACCCTATATTGCAGATGGGCTTGTTGCACATATGACATCCAGGTCGATGTAGTTAGGTTATCCACAAGATCCAGGAGACTAAAATAGCCCCATATTGAGTTGATCGTGAGGCCATGGATCGCTGAATACTTGTAGACCTTCAGTTTGTGCTACCCACTGGATGCAACACTTATAAGCCAGTCGATAGGCCCCTTTCCGTAGTATCCATACCTCTCTGTCCCCTCGATTCCTCATTAGGGCGGGGCCTTTGACTTCAACAAATCTTGCTCGCAGTCACTACATTCAAGATTCTGGTTCGTTCGTTGGATCTTCGTAAGTGGCCCCAGACAGCATCACAGTTCAGACTCGCAATCAAGGCACATTTCCAATCAAGCTCCGGAGATTGTCGGTCTCGTGAAGGATACCAGTGATATTGATATTGGGAAAGAGCTCTGAATCGGCGCTCTCACATGCCTTTACATCAACCACTGTTTCATTCTCTCCTCATGCAAGTATTGTCTATCAGATTATTGAGATATACGACGGCAGAACTGGGATATATACAATGGTTCTTAAGGGCTACCGTGGCCCCAGCGAAGATGCAATCCTCCTGTATGGTCGCCGATTTCAAGTCTTAGTGCTCCACGGTAAGAAAGTTCATATAGATCCCTTGGGTAAACATTGATATACATGGTGCTCTCTAAGCTCGAAACGGGTCTACAGTTTTTCTGAATCGTACTTCAGAATCAGTCATCCGTTCATATGTATGCCAATTGATATCAAAATGGACCAGGACTTTGACTTGATATGGCAGCTACTCATCCGTGATCAAAACTTCAATATTTAGTGCCTAGACTCTGAGCTATCAAGATCCCATGAGGTTTCGATTGTTCCAATGCATGCCACCCAACAGCATGAGAATCCTTTGATTATTAGGACGTGTCTTTGCTTGGTCCTGGCTGTAACTCCAACCCAATCCACGATAGTATGCTCTAAACGCCTTCCCAACCCATGACAATCTCTCTGTAGAACGCCGAAATAGAATCAAGTGGTAGAACGCCAATCGTAAGAGCCCGGCTCTACTCGATTTCTTTCAACGCTTCTTACCCAACGCATCGAGCTCCGCTTCAGCATCATCATCAGCCTCACCTAACTCCTCCTCGACCCTTGACGTCGCGGCTCCCACTGCTCCTCCCGGCCTTGTATCGGATTTCTCTCTCTTCTTCTCTTCGTCCGCAGCATCCTTCATGATCTCGTCCTCGCCATCGCGCAGGATCTCACGAGCCTTCTTGATCTCCTTTTGCTTCTCAAATACCTCTTGAACTTTGCCCAGGAACGCGGGATTCTTACGGAACGCGAACTCAAAGTCTTCGTATTTGATCTTTTGGCGGCCTGAGTAATTAGCTGCTCGTGTCGCCTCGAAGGCGATGGATTGCATGAAATCGGTGAGGATCTCGTCGAGTACCCGCACGGTTTCTGGGAGTGGGTTTTGAACATCGCCGTGTGCGTAGAGTAACTGTGCCACTGTTGTAGGATCAGCAAACAAGGATCTTGACAGAGCGAACGGGAAACGACGTACACTCTGCATGGCTGAAGTTCATCTTGCCGACATTCTTGCCGGCACGCGCTCGAGGCTCCATGATAAATGTGGTTGATTGCGCCTAACGCGCTTGAAGCATGTAATGAATGAAGGGGGGGGAAGAATAGAGATCTGGTTAGAGAGATAAAAGTTTCAATAAGATCGCTTCTGAAAATCGAGGTCACGCAGCCTCGCGATAGACATGTAGTTGAAAATACCAGAAAGATTCATGTGCTCAGCTCAGCGCAGCCTTGCGACAGCTGGAGGCTCAATCTGGGGGGTTGTTTAGTGGGGTCCGTAGCTCTGTGGGGGTTATTTCCAGATACGTCACCCCTTGGAAACACGTCGCGGCTCCGGCGAATCTTTACCCCTAAGCACAGCTTGTCGCATGTGAGAAGGCAACCTCACGTTGAGCTTGACACCAAAATCTACGAACGAGATAGACGATCTCAATACCTCTTCACTATAGTAGCAGTTTATCGAGACGCCAGAATGGTATGCGCTGGGCTCTACAGCGGTGAATCGTCGCACTAACAGTCACTCTAGTCCGCCCTCTTCAACTTCCAATCTCTCCTCCTCGTCCTCCTGCTGCTCATATGCACGAGCGCATACGTTCACCACTTTACACCTGGCATCATGGATCGAAATAAGAACGGGTACGGAATGCGACTCACGCCGTTATCGTGGAGACGGGGCTGACCACTCTAGGTTCATGGGCATCTTCTGGAAATGCGCGAGGATAGGAGAAAGACTGAGCCCATACATAAGTATATGCTGTGTCCTCATGGCTGTACGTTAAACTGCTCCATATGATTTTGAAGGTGCTGACCATATTCAGGTTTCTATCCTCCTCAACTAAGCACACTACCACTAATGCCGCGTTTCTTTGTTTGCTTTTAAAGATATCACGACTGGTCAGGAGTTGGATCGGGAAGAGGTGACAACCAGGTAGGAGTGTCGGCGCCGTTTACCAAGTGTACTAAACCTTATATCACGATCATGAAATACTTTCCCCATTTCTCTTTCGCAAAATATACCCTGAGAGAATCTTTGAGCATCCCGTCCCGGTATGCTTGCGTTACGCCACGCGCCCAAGGCTTGTCACACAGACAGCTAATCTCTGAAACACGGGAGGAAACTTTGGTTCAGGTACCTGATGTGTTTGGCCAGATCTCCTTAGGAGAGCATTGCAGGAAGTATCACAAATGTGACACGAAATGTGATGATGGTATCTGGAAAGGGTTGCAACTCGACAGGTACCTTTGATGCCACATATCCTCCATTCTCGAATTATGCGCGGTCCAAATTGTTTGCCAGCGGCTTGATGAATCTCAGATATCATAAACGCTATTACCTTATTAGGCATGACAATATGATCGTATTAGAGGACACGGACGGTATTGGCATTAAAGGAAACAGGCCAATCTGTCTTTGGGTCTTTGGTGGCTCGGACTAGGAACTCACTCAAGTGGTTGGCCTTAGACTGTTAGACAAAAATAACGACAAAAGAAACCAAGCCCATGTATGTACCAGTGTAATGGGACAAAAGGAAAACGAAAAAGAAAAAAAAAGCCACAAGCTGTTCATTCCATCTGCACGTTGATTAAGGATGTCACATCGGCAGTGACGAGAGTTGCAACCTGCATACATGCCACTGGGCACTGAGCCGCTGTTTTCATATCTGGTCAAGCTGGCCGACCACTGCTCTAGACTATTCAATAAAAAGCAAACCTGTATGTGATTGGCGTAGAAAAAGAAAAGAGAGGTAACAAAGTGAATTCGGTGTTGGATAAGGATAAGCTTTTCGGTGTCAGATTGTTGACGTACATACAGTACTGTAATATTAGGCCAAGGGCCAATTTTGTTGGGATTCCTTCAGACATATGGGAATTGTTGTTCTCAGAGTGAGGAGCAATCTGATCACTGCGCATTGGACTGGTATACTATGCTGAAATAACAACAATGATCCAAGCCAGATGCACAGTCCTAAGACACTGGTAATGAGATGTTTTGTACCATCCTGCCACCTACGACGCCTTGACACACACACAAACACACACACTTGCAGATTACAGGGTTGAGGATCACCATTAATGATCAAGATAGTACTGCTCGTAGTCAGTCATTAGCAACGCCCAACGCCGTCATATGCGTGCGACAGAGGCGTAACTCTTGCATGAATACGATTGCACACTGAGCACGGTCGTACACATCCACACACGACCTAGACATCCCACATAACAAAGGGAATCAGTAAGTGGTGTGCTGACTGACCGAGTATCATTACCTCCCTCTCATACCAAACCATTGCCATTCCGAAATACGGCCTTCCACCGCTCCTTGTCCGCGAGGCTTGGCCTTAGGGTTAATAATACCACCAATATCGCCGTGCCGTGGATCTGCTCCGGCCCCGAGCTTCTAGCCCCGAACTCGGCCTGAAGCTTGAGGTGGTCCCCCCAGCCTGACTCGCTGCAACACCACCTACTCAATTCGTAAAATGAGCTGCAACTCGGCTGTGAGGTGAAACCACCACATCGCCTTCGCAATGAAACTCGAGTCTTGAAAGCTAGGCGCCTTCAAGTATAGGCCTAGCAGAACCCCCAACTACAGAAAAAGGGGGACATGGCACACATACATACATATACGAAACGAGCTGACGGGGATATGGGAAGGGAAGAGTCAACGAAAAGGACGCTTGATGTGGTTGGTGTATACAATTGACCATTTGGATGGACACAGACACTGCGTATGCAAGGCGAAGTTAGGTGGTGGTGATTCGAGGCGGTGA